>AWWV01008429.1:0-29571 GCA_001974805.1 Corchorus capsularis
AAAAAAAAAAAAACTTAAGGAGACGAGAAAAAAAAAAGGTATGAGATCTGGAAAATGACATGTCTACTGAGTAGTAAGAGAAGATGCATTGCAATTAGTAGAGAGAGAGGAAGCAGAAGAAGAGTTCTTATGATTATGCATCCACACCTTAAAGACTTGCCGACTCACCCCAATTCCTCTACAAAACTTCTCTACCTCATCTTCTTCATCTCTCCTTTGCAGCTTCCACCCCAGCTTTTCAGCAAATCCCAACATTTTCTCCTTCTGCTCCACCGTGAACTTCGTCCGGAACCGCTTCTTCCCGCTTCTATCCGCCGCTGCCGCCTCCGTTGACTCCGCCACAACTTGACGCCTGCTTCCACCGCCGCCTCCTCCATCCCCATACTCAATAAGTTCTACTGTATTTTCTGGATCCCCCCGACTCCTGCTGCTGCTGCAGTAGATGACTTTGCGGTGGAAATTGCGGTGGCAACCGCATGCAGCGCATTGTAAGGTTGATGGAGAGGTGTCGTCAAGGGTGAACTCACCGCATCCGTCGGTGGCGTAGCTCCCAAGGCTGGCTGCATGGTTTCTCAAGCATTCCCTGTATAGATCATTTGGATGCTCTTTCTCCATTTTTCAAAGCTGCTTCTATAATTTGACACTGTATATAAATAAATACTCCTCTATATATAGAGAGGAAAAGCTAGGAGGTTTTAATTACTATGAAACCCATGAAAGACTAGGTAGACAGGCTATTTACATAGTCTTATCTGCCCCTATACTTTTATTTTCCTGCCTTTTTTGTATTTTATATGTTTGATTGTAATCTTGAGTCTACAACATGTTTAATCAATATGCTATTGTTTTATTTTATAGTTTTTTTATCAATTTATTCTAAATATATTTATCACATAATTAATTTGTAACTAGCTTTGCTAATTACTTGATTTCTTATTTTCTTCCAAAAAATTTTGGAACATAGTAGATTATTTTATTTCCAAATGCAGAGCAAACTCAACCTCTTTTGAGAGTTTACGAATTTAATGGACATTCATCTGTACATCTTTCAAACTTATCGTTCGTTCGTCTATCAATAGATATGTGGAGGTTCAAACCTGAATGGCTTCCACCACATATCCAAATATTTATCACTTTAAACAACCCACCACCGGCAACTTGAATTTTCTAGTATTAACAGAATTCAAATAATAGAAATAAACCAATATACACATATTTTTTTTGAGGTAAATATACACATTTTTTTTTTGGAGGAAAGAATCATTTTCATTTTTTGGTTTGGAATTAAAAACGCACAGGAAGACCCGTACACCGCTACATGATTAGCATATTATTGAAACGCTAATCTATGAGCCAACAAATAAACCCAATGAAATCTCATTACAATTCAAATAAATCTCTATGTCCATAAATAAACTACCTACCTACCAAATATATAAATAAACAAATTACAAATATACTTACATTCCGTGAGAGTTAAACCTAAGACCTCATAGTCTAGGTAAGCTGGAACTAAGAGTCCAGTACTCTACCACCAGGCCAAATGCCTGATAGCTACACATATTTTAATTGACCTTAATTTAGGATATATATATATATATATATATGACCATGCTGTTTTGTCCTTAAAATATATATATATATATATATATTTAATTTAGTTAAATGTTATCTTAAATTTACCATTGGTTATTATACAAAGTAAATATGTAAAGGAAAACTAGGCAAGATATCCCCAATCGTAAACAATGTAAACTAGCTAGTAGTAGCTAGCAACAATTACGCCTTATATCAAAAAGAAAAATTAATTAAAATCAATTTATTGAGGAGAAATAATATTCTCCAAGAAAACCATGGAAGTTAAGTAGTTATCAGTCAACTAATAATAATCATATTTAAAAATTGGGGCAGCTTTTTTTTTTTTTAGAAATAAACTTTTTGATTAATGAGATTGAGATTACAAACACATAAGAAGGTCTCTACACCGCTACATGATTAGCAACATTACTTATATGCTAATCTATGAGCCAACAAACCCTTTCCACAAGGAATACAATTGTAACACTTGCTCTTGAACCTATAAACTAGAAACTATACCTACTTACAAACCAAATAAACAAACAAACAAATTACAAATCAAACTCACATTCCGCGAGAATTGAACTCAAGACCTCATGATTCAGGGTATGTTGGAACTAAGAGTCTAGTACTCTACCATCATGCCAAATGCCTGATGGCAAAAATTGGGGGCATCTTTATCATGTCAACATTAACAATTGAGCATGAGGTTTCATGGTATATAAAAACGGTAGTTATCATTTTACATGGGTTTAGAACTTGCATGATTTTGCATCATGATTGGTCATATATATATTTACTCTGATTTTTTCCTTTTTAATATAAGGAAAACTACACCTGAGTTGTTAGTTCAACTGGTAGGTGTACCGTGCCTGAACTGTGAGGCCCTGGGTTCAAGTCTCACGGAATGTGAGTTTAGTTTATAATTTGTTTATTTGTGTATTTGGTAGGTAGATGATTTATTTATGATAGTTTCTTAGTTTGAGTTGATTTCTCATTTAGATGTTTGGGCATATAGAGATTTATTCAGATTGTAATGAAATTTCACATGTACTCACTCAAAAATATAAGGAAAACTCAACTTATATTTGGTTAATAGTTTTATTAATTATTAAATTTTTACCCTATTCTTGGGCCAGAAATAATTAGTTGAAGTTAAAAAATGAATAGAGTACAAAAAATAGTCAATCAAATTTTATTTTTTTTGAAAAATAGATAACTTTCATTCGTCATTCATGTAACTGATTTTACAATAATTTTAGGAATATCATCCCTCATTACATCAAATCTCAGTGAAACTTTGTAATTGATTCCTTTTTGCACCTAAAAAACTGGATTTTCCTTGAAAATCCAAAACACCTGTCGTGAATCATGTTGATGTCTCGCTATCACGCCCATCACCCCCTCGTTGTCGCTTGTTTTTCCAAACAAAAAACTTTGATCAACGATGATCATGGATTGATTCGATGAACATATCTCTTCCTGGGCACCCAAAAGAAAAGGATTACAATGATTTTACCACAGATCTGAATAAATAAAAGGTTGATCATGCTTAAAACTATCATAAAATTCAGACTGGATAACTCAGATTCAAAAAGAACTGAGACTAGACTCGAAACTGACTCAAACCGACTCAAAACAAACTCAAATAAAAACTGGACAGATCTGTAGATCTGAATCCCTTATTGAAAACAAAAACGAAATCCACCTCCTCCCTCTTGACGTGACAACCAAGAAGGAGTAGTAGTCGAAACACCAACGACAACTAAAAAGAACTAGAGAGAGGGAGAAGGGGAGAGAGGAGCGACTAGGTCTAAAAATAGTCAATCAAATTATTAATAGTTTAATAATTAAATATACTGTAAATAATGAATAATATTAATTGTAATATATCAATGTCATCATCAAGGAATAAAAGCTTAGTTAGGCTTAATAAGTTTGTTCATGTGATAAAAATTTAGAATCGTGATGGAAGATAAATATATTTAATTCTCCTCGGACCCTCAGTGACAGCTAACTTCATAAACAAGAGTTCGTAAATCTCCAAAGATATTGCCGATTACCCTGAACTTGAACATAGTATTTTTTTTTGTACTCTATCCGGTATCCATATTCTCGATCTGATTAATCCGAATTGTCCTGCATTGCACACCTTGTTTTGATGGTTGAGTTTATCAACGGGCAGCTGCCAATTCAAGGTTCCGAACATGATACATGTTTAAGCTGAAACAATAACTCGGCAGAATCAGAAATTTTTCTTTGAGGGGGCCAAATCGGTATCTATATATATATATATATATATATATATATTTTATTTCAGTCTGTCAACATCTAATTATATATATATATATATATTCATATATATAAATTTATGTTAAGTTAAAATATACTCCCTCTGTCCCATTTTATAAGTCCCTTTTAACTATATCATCAAGATTAAGAAAGTTAGTTAGGGCTCAAAATTTTGTGTAGTTTTATATTGCTCTTCAATTTTTACCCTTATACTCTTTCCCCCACTCACTCTCTCTCCTCTACTCACTTTCTTAACTACCCTACCATTTTCAAGGCTAATTTTGGAAACAACTTATAAATATGCATTGGGTTTAGAAAGTGGACTTATATTTTGGGACAAAAAAAGCTTCTAGAAGGGGACTTATAAAAAGGGACAGAGGGAGTAATATATAACAAATGTAAACAAATAAATTTAATGTCTTGAGTTGAATAACCAATTTAATTGAGTAACTAGAATTTCCCGGCCGCGCTTCGCGTGCGGCTGTTTTATTTTATAAATTCTTTTAAGAAAATTTAGCTAATAAATTAAATTTTGTTGTAAAATGATAACAAAACAAAGCAAGGGAGTAGAATTGAAGTATGGAAAATACAAGAGAATAGAGAGACAATAGAATATGGAGAAAAAGAAAAAATGAAGAAGGGGAGAAATTGTTCTCATTCATCTTATTCCATAATAAAGTAAGTAGCCTATTTATAGGCACATAGATACATCACCATAAATATAAGGGGATGAACTTAGTACATAGGTATATCTGTATGAATGAACCAAATCATCAATCTTATCCATGCTTTAATTAGATTCATGGACATCCACAACATACATGTATATTCATAACAAATTTATAATTAATTTATAATTATTTGATAATTTATTTTATATAGGAAAGGGGATGAATGTCTTTTAATTTTTCTAAACTAAATGAATACAAATATAATAAGCAAAACATTAGAAAATTAACTATTGACACTTATCAAAGAAACCAAATGCGAAGTGGCGCTCAATGAGGGCATTGTACATAAAATTAATAGTAGGTTAAATAATGAAACCAAATGCGAAGTGGCGCTCAATGAGGGCATTGTACATAAAATTAATAGTAGGTTAAATAATGAGTAATAATACTATAAATAAAAAATTAATCCTACAATATATTGAAATAAATTAAAGAAAACTTGAATCATTTATCTATACTATATATAAAGGTACGAATTTTGTAAAACTTTTGAATCGACCATTATATTCTCATTTTTTTGAATATACTTCTTAAATGCCCTTGCTTAAAGTATTTTAGTTTTATTACACTAAAAACTCTATTTTTATTCAATTATTAAATCTAATATATTTATAATTTCTTTATTTTTACTATTTTACTATTTTTGAATAAAATTTGGATATATTAAAATTTTTAATATACAGTTTTATTCCACTAAAAACTCTGTTTTCATTTAATTAAATTTAATATCTTATAATCATTTTATTTTTACCATTTTAATTTAAAAAGTTATTTTGATCGACATGTTCTATTTGATAGTTTAATGTACTATGATTAAAATTTATTATTTCCCTAACGTGCAATTATTTTATTTGAATTATAATTAATTTTTTGCTAGATAAATGTAACCCTTAATGTGGGTCTAAATTTGCTATTTTACTTTGTTAATAATTTTCTTTGTGTGGGATGATTTCTTTTGTTACGTACTTTGATAGTAAAATCCAATGTATATACAAATGGGCTGGTCGAGTTGGATTTGAGTTCGGTTATCTGGGTGAGGTTAGTTTCGGGTTAAGGAAATTTTGGTTTATAAGGGTTCGATTAATTTTCGGTTTTAGGTTGGGTTGGAGTCGGATCGCTCAAATGCCGGGTCATTTGCGTTTGGGTAAATTTTTGTTCCGGTCTTTTTTCAGTTTCGGGTCATATGGTTCAGATAATTTCGGATTTGAGCCTCCAATTTTCAGGTTCAATTCTTTTCGGATTCGGGTTATTTAAATATAATTAATCCCGATTCGGATAATTTCGGATTAATCTCTTGAATTGATCTGATTCGAAATGATTCAGGTTTGGGTCATTAAGGATTTGAGGTCGAGTCATATTAGTTTCAAATTGAGCGGATTTTTTGGTTGAATTGGGTTGGATAAGGTTTGGCTTCAGGCGATCGACTCGGATACTCTCACTCGAGTGAAATTTTGCCAGCTATAATAATATGCTTCTTTAGGATAAAATTAGTAGTATACTTAAGATTTTAATTTTAATTTAATTTAAATATATTAGTTCACGTGCAAGGCACGTGAAAGCATAGTTATCAGAACCGGGCCGGACATTGAACCGTTCAAGATCTTGGGTCACTGGTTTAACCACTGGGTCAATTGGGTCAATGTTGGGTCAATATAATATTTTAATAATATTTATAATAAATTATGTGACTTGAAAATATTATTTAAAATAATTTAGAAAATTTAAGAATTGAAAAAATTTTACTCTATTTATAAAAAAATGAGTAATACAAAGTTACAAACACATTTGCAAAGCAAAAACTACAATTAAAATTTTAAAACCAAATTATAATATATGCTATTATATTATATTATTATTAAAACAAATATTAATGGATTAATGTAGGCCATTAGAAAAAATAATAAATGGGCACCATTAAAATGTTGCAAAAAAAGATTGTACATTAATTAATTATATTATTTTTTTGGCCAATTATTAATCATTATTAATTAAACGTTGATTATCTTTCAAAAAAAACGTTGATTAAGTTGTAAAAAAAATTAATCGTTGACTAATTTTAAATAGCACCATGAAAGTGTGTTGCCAAAAAAATAACTCGGCACAAACCATGGCATAATTTTCTATTTCATTTTCTTAAACTTTGATTTGTACATTTAATTTGTTGCCAAAACAAGATTTGTACATCAATTAATTTTTAAATGTATAATTAAAATGAGGTAGTTTTGTTTAAATGACATAAAGACCCCTTTTTTTGCCTAAAAAAAAAGGAATTCATTAATGGCATTGAAGTTAATTCAAATGTTTTACACAACCCGACCGGTTCATTAAAAATCAGACGGTTCAACGGGTCATTCAATAAACCGGCGGTTCAATATGGTTTTTGTTGTGTCAAATGCATATCTGGGTCAATTGTAGAACCGGACCGTTCCTATATCCGGTTCAACCGGTCGGACCGACGATCCGCTCCGATTCTGATAACTATGCGTGAAAGTGATGACTAATATATAAAAGAGAGTTAATTGGTAAGTTTTATCGAGGGGTCAAATTAAAAAAAAGGGACAAATGGAAAAAAAAAAAGGGGGCCAAATATATATACTACATATTATTTGAATAAACATGTGGAATTACTAAAAGATCTCCACCACGGATTAATGAGGAGCGAGAGAACTAATTTTTTTCGTCTTTTCCCACTTGGCAGATTACTTAAATGTCTTAACTTTTAATTCTTGAGGGATTAAATAACTAGACCTTTTGGTCATTTCTCAATTGACTTTAATAGAGTAGTGGAATTACTAAAAGGTCCATACCAAGGGTTGCTTTTGGAGTTAGTGAACTTTTTTTTTTTTTCGTATTTTCCCACTTGGCAGATTACTTAAATGTCCTAACTTTTGATTCTTAAGGGGATTAAATAAGTCATCTTTATGGTCATTTCTCAATGGACTTGAATAGAGTAGTGGAATTAATAAAAGATCCCCATCAAGGATTGATGATGAGTTAAAGAACTAATCTTTTTCGTCTTTACTTACTTGGCAGATTACTTAAATGTCCTAACTTTTGATTCTTGAGTGGATTAAATAACTAAACTTTTTGGTCATTTCTCAATTGACAAATGACTCAAAAAGTCGCATGTCATATTTCTTTATTTCCTTCTTTCCCCTTACCTTTTGTTAATTACAAGATTTCTTGAACTAGATTTAGTTAATTGCACCCTCTCATTTGTTAATTCCACAAGGGCTGCATTTATTGAATTTATTTTTTTTCCCGTCGATTATTTTTTGAAAAATATGTACTTAAAAAAGGAAATAGAACAATCCCAATAAACACGTCAAATCACTGTCTCCATTTTAAATTTACGGCGAAAATCTTTTAAAATATGCATGGTAATAAATAACGATTCTAGAAAAAGAACTTGTTAGAAAATTAAAATCATAGGAGGCCCAAAACAGATTTTAACCATTTACTTTGGTAAAAAAAAATACACCTACAAACAAGTTTTCATTAGACGGAGGGGGCCATGGTCCCTGCTGCCCCCTCTCGTTCCGCCCTTGCCCATTTACTAATTAATCCAACCCCTCGTTAATAACTTGAACATAGAATAACTTGATTTTTAAAATTCTTGTTCTCCCTTCATCTTATTATTATTATCTATTAATTAATTTATTATTGCCGAAGGTATCAAATGTCTTATTTCTCCAATATTGCATTCTTAATGGTTTTTTTTTTCTGAATTTCATCATTCAAATATTTTAATAAACTGAAAGGGTGTCCTGAATCATCCAATCACCAAATAAATGTTAAATAGACGACGACAGTGTTATCTATGGCTTAAATTTTTTAATCACTTCAAAATGAGGTAAGACATGGGAGATTGTCCCGGTACATGAACATTGTCTCAATTCTCAAACATATTACAGACATCTCTCTCTGTCCTTGTAGGATTCATCATGCAAAAGTCAAGTATATAATATACTATATATATATATAATTTAATATGATGAGGATATGTAATTGAACCCAGCTCTATGTACAAATAAAACATACGCCAATATGTACTCATGTATTTGTTGGTCATGTTTTATTAACTATATATATATATATATATTCCATATTCATGCTCTCAGTCTAAATAATTATTACTATATTCTTCAAAAAAATTATTACTATATTATGGGATCAAAGTTACGCCCTAATTACAACTTGGTTAACCTCAATAAGTCAAGAAATAGAAGTCTTCCCTAAATCAAATTCTAAAATCTTCTCGCTTTTATTATATGCTTTTGCTAATCTATCTATACTATATATAAAAGTACGAGTTTTGTAAAACTTTTGAATCGACCATTATATCCTTATTTTTATGAATATATTTCTTAAATGCCCTTGCTTAAACTATTGTAATTTTATTTTACTAAAAACTCTAGTTTTATTCAATTATTAAATCTAATATCTTTATAATATCTTTATTTTTACCATTTTACTATTTTTCAATAAAAATTGGATATATTAAAATTTTTAATATACAGTTTTATTTTACTAAAACTCTATTTTCATTTAATTAAATTCAATATTATATAATCATTTTATTTTTACCATTTTAATTTAAAAGGTTATATTGTGATTGATATGTTCGATTTGATAGTTTAATGTATTATTATATGTAAAATTTATTATTTCCCTAACGTGCAATTATTTTATTTTAATCTCTCGGATTGATCTGATTCGGGTTGATTCAGGTTCCGGTCATTAAGGATTTGAGGTCGGGTCATTTCGGTGTCGGATTGAACGGATTTTTTGGTCAAATCGGGTTGGATAAGGTTTGCTTTCAGACGATCGAGTCGGATACCCGTACTCGAGTGAAATTTTGCCAGCTACAATAATAGGTTTCTTTAAGATGAAATTACTAGTATAATTAAGATATTAATTTTAATTTAATTTAAACATATTAGGTCACGTGCAAGGCACGTGAAAGTGATGACTAGTAGTTAAAAATGCATGAATCCCTTATAGCTGTGATAAAATACACCAAACACTCTCAATCTCCTCCTTTCAAAATTTTGTTTCCTCCTCCTCCTCCTGACTCTTTTGTCAAAGGGGAGGAGGAGCCTGATCTTTTTTACTTTTATTTTCGAATAAAGTCCCCAGATCTGTTGATCTGTCGGGTTTAGTCAGTTTTTTGAGTCAGTTCAGTTTTTTTGAGTCAGTTAGTTCGAGTCTGACTCTGGTTTTGTCCAGTTTTTAGTTTACAATAGATTGAAAATAGTTTACCTTATCGGAATGGTTTTTTCTTTCTGATCAAAGGGTGGGTGCTGATGATCCTCGAATCAGTCACTTTTTTCTCGCTGTTGAAAACTTTTTATTGGATTCATCGATAAGCAAAAGCGATGGAGTGGCGGACATGCTAAAGATTTATGAAGAAGGTTTGAGACTCCATATAATCATCAAGACGACTCATCTGATCACGGAACAAAATCTAAATCTAGATCTAAAACAAGAGGATTCTTCTCAATTTATTGTAATTATTAGTATTATCTTTGTAATTTCATTTTCATACCATCTTTTCTTAAAAAAAAATACACCAAACATTATTGGCTTGAATGTCATACTAAATTAGGAGAAAGCTGTAGAGGGCCCGTGAACGGTATGGGGTTTCCCTCTAATAATTGACGTTGGGAATAGGGGAAAGGAAAAATACCAAACAAACTAACAAAACAAATCGTCGTGGGGAATTTGTACAGGTAAAAATTTACAACTTTGCAGTCGTTTTTTGTAGTTTTGCTCTTTGACTTTGATGAAAATTAAGCATCTCATGTTAGACCTAGACAAGGGCAACAGCTAGCAAGCTATGCCTAGATAAGTGAATGACATAGTGAACATGACAGCCAAATCAAAATTAATTTGTCCTCCGAACGAAATATATATTAATAGTAGTCGTTTATGTTTCTGTCAATATACTTACCCACTAAACCCAAGTGTACCATACATGTCCAATTGGAATTATTCAAAATAAGGATACCAGTAACTCAGAACAAAACTCTAGATACCTGACTCCAATTATATCTAATTCTAAGAAATCAAACAACATGCTATAAATCAATCAATGAATAAAGCATTCTTAAAAATTCTAAACATTAATCAATCATAATTTAATGAATCACTCAATATATCCATAAAAATTCAAAAAGTTTGAAAATTTCAAAATTTGTATTTCCCAAAAATCATTTTTTTTTCCGAAAAATCTTTCAAAAATTGAGGGAATAAAATATCAATCCAAAAACAATTGAATCCTAAAAACTAATACAAACAATAACTAACATATGACTCAATTATCAAGTATTCACCCCCCACACTTAAAATTCACATTGTCCTCAATGTAAAAGCAATCAAAAGATCAATTCATGCAAAAGTATCTTACCAAAAATAAAGAGATAAAATTTAAAAAGCATACCTGGATAGCTTGAAAAGAGCGGAGGAGAGGTGCCTTTATATAGTGATCAAGTCCTATTCCTAAGAGGTTTGTTTAAATAAATAGAATAGTTAGAAACATACCTGCAATAGGAGTCCCTTACCTATTAGGAAGAAGTAATTTGAAGTTGAAAGCAATCAGGAAATCAAATCCTAGTCAAAATAGGATTTGAAGTCCTCATGAGGAATTGGCGTGGGTTGGCATGGACTTGGTGCGGACTGACCGGTCCATGGCCTGGTATGGCCCGAACTTGGCGCGACAATGGTGCGGGAATGGCATGGAATCGCCGGTCATGGCCTGCCCTTAGCCTGGTAGTTGGTGCGGAATTGGCCGAGCTACTGTCGGCCATGCATGCATGTTGGCTCGGTCATGGCCGAGCAACAGCCGGCCATGTATGGGATCATGGCACGGTGCTTGGCTCCTTTCCTATTCTTGGATGATTTTCTTTCAATTTAATAAAGAAAAATTCATGAAACCTAATAAAATTAAGTTAGAAATTAAAAATTTAAAAATTTAAAATTAAAATAAGTAATAAATTAAAATTATTGGGTTGTCTCCCAACAAGCGTTTGTTTAAAGTCATTAGCTCTACTTTCCCTTTCTTCAATCTCTGGTTGGAAGGTAAATTGTATTTTCCAATTTAATTTCTTCAATTGAAAGTGTTGACATTGGTTCGAGGAAAGGCTTGAGTCTTTGTCCATTGACTTTAAATTGCTTCTTGGTGATTAAATCTTGAATTTCCATAGCTCCATTGGGATATGCTCGAATTACTTCACAAGGTCCATGCCATCTTATTCGCAATTTCCCATGGAAAGTTTTCACTCTGTTGTTATACAACAGAACCTTTTGACCTTCATGAAATGATCTTCGCAATATCCTTTTGTCATGTATGGCCTTGGTTTCCTCTTTGTAAATTCTTGAATTCTCATATGCTTCATTCCGAATTTCTTCAAGTTCTTGTAATTGAAGCATCCTTTGAATTCCAGCTTTTTCAAAGTTGAGATTGCATTGTTTTACTGCCCACCATGCTTTGTTCTCTAACTCCACAGGTAGATGACATGGCTTACCAAACACAATTCTGTACGAAGACATTCCAAGTGGTGTTTTGTAAGTTGAATGATAGGCCATAAAGCATCTCCTAATCCTAATCGCATACTCCAATCTTTTCTTTGCACGATGACTGTCTTCTCCAGAATCAGCTTTACTTGTCGATTTGATACTTCAGCTTGTCCATTGGTATGAGGATAATATGAAGTAGATACCCTATGGCAAACTCCATATTTTTCAACCAGTGATTGCACAATCTTGTTGCAAAAGTGAGTTCCTCGATCACTAATAAGAGCTCTACGAATCCCAAATCGATAAAGAATATTATTCATTATGAATTTGACCACTGTTTATGCATCATCTTTCTCAGCAGCAACAGCTTCAACCCATTTAGAAACATAATCCACAACTAGAAGGATGTAGTACTTCTTATCTGATGGAGGAAAAGGTCCCATAAAATCAATTCCCCATACATCAAAGACTTAAGCAACGAGATTAAATCTGTGACAATGCGACCAAATTAAACAAATTTGGTATACACTTTTTGACATATAATTCAATTCCAAGGTTTTATTATGTGAAAATAGCATTAATTTGGGATATGGATAGGATGTTAGATGGAGCAATGGAGACATAATAAGGAAGTAACATAGTGTACATACATGAAATTTTATTTTTGGATATTGTTAGATCAAGTTGAGTATTAAGGCTTAATTGAGACAAGGAAAAAAAAGAAAAGAGACAATTATCAAATAAAACAAGGACCAAATTGAACAATGACCAAAGAACTGGGCTTACATGGCTAAGTTAAAGTGTGAGACAACATTTATGCATGCTTGCCATGTGGCAACCTTGTCTCCCATGGGAAGAGCTATTTAGCTCATCTTTTCTACTCCTTGAACCGTTCTCCGTCTATTCCATTTTTTTCTTTCATTTGTTCTTTCCTTCTTTTCTTGTGGCTTTGTAGCCGAACCCAATTCTTTCCCTAATTCAATCTTTTTGGTTGCTAATTCCTGCATGCAATGGGAAATTCTGAGAGCCCAAAGTCAAAGAATGTTGAGTCCTCAAGAAATTTTGGAAGATGAGCTAGGAACTTGTTGATGTATTAGTAAAGTATCTAAAGTGTTGGTGAAGCTCCAAGCCTTGAACTTGTTAGTTGAAAGAGATAGTACAAAAAGAATTCTTTTGGACAGAGTGGAGCTCATTGTTGTAAGTTTTGGGATCTCATGATGTTTTTTCTTTGAAATTTTAAGATCTTATTCAATAGTTGTAATTGGGTTCAATTTTTGTTTGATAAGTTTTGGTGTTAGAGATAAGGATTTCTTATATATGAGCTCAATTTCAACTTGGAGAGTTGAAATATGGCTATTGGTATATATTTAAGTGGTATGAGATTTGTAGATTAATGGTGAGGAATTGGTAAAAGTTTTGTTTTTAGGTTCTGCAGGTTCTGTTTTGTGAACTTTTGAGGTAGTAACCGATACTGAAAAATCATGAAATTTGCAATGTTATAGAAAATTGAATTTGGAACAAACTTTGTGAAATGCTGTTTTCCCTAATTTTGCTTGGATTTGGAGTTATGGGGTTCTGAAGTTAATGTCACTGAATTAAGGTTCAAAATTGGACATCTGTATTTGAGGTTGAATTTGATATGGCTATGGTGAGAATTTGATAGGGATTCTTTGGAATCATTATTAGCTTAAGGAGTTAGCTTTCTTATAGCTTTGGAATGACCTGATTTCGTTGAGTATTGGTTAAGTTTTGCTCGTTTTCCCTAAGCATCGCAAATCTGTAATTGGTAGAACAATGTTGTATTAGTTTAGTTTAGTAGCAATTTTCGAGGGCCATAACTCTACCTTAATAAATCCAAATTAAGTCATTCTTGTGCCCAAATTATAGGGTTTTGAGTCCTCTACAACTTTGTAGAAGAAACCGAGTTGTGATTTTAACTCTAAAATAGAGAAAAATTTTCGTTTCTATAGCTGCACAAATTTTACCCCAAAAACAGAACACCTTAATAATACTTGGAATCAACCTAAAATTTGAATATGTTAGGGGCCGAATTTGAGGATGGTTCTTTAGAGTAAGTTTTAATCTAATGAACTATCTTTCAAATGAATGTGGTTTTGTTTGACTTGGTGGAGGATGGAGCAAGATGTGACCTTTTTCGTGAAATGTCGCCACGTAAAAGTTATGTTGTAAAATAGAGTTTGTCTACAAGTTTTGTTGATATATTTTTTTAAATTATCTCGTACTCCCAAATGATTAGGATTCGAACCGAAAGGGACATAAGTACGTCAGTACGTCTGCAGGGAAGTTAACGGGAGTATACGAACCTCCCGAATTGTGAGTGCTTTGTAGCTATCTTCATTTCATTAAGAAAAATGCTTGAAAAATGCTCCCATGTTTTATGAATATAAGAGCATGATTTTATAAGGTTTTTTCGTAAATTGTTTTAAGTGCATGGTGAAATCTCATGATGGCCTGTTGCATTATTTGATATGTTTTGGTACTTGATACTATTAAATGTTATTGATTTGATTTGATAAATGTGAGCCGATGTTATTGATACGTGATTGTGTTTTGATATACGATGTGATGGACTATTGCCTTGCTTTGATAAATATAATTGTTTGTGATGATTTTCTCGTGCCTAGGGCTCTGAGTGTTGCAACATCTCTTGATTAGTTAAGTAGTCCACGAACCGTCTTTTGAGGGGCGTGGATGAGTGTGACCTTACGTGGCAGGAGCGGAGAGAGGCCACTAAGGAAATTGGTGGGTGTAGCTATAGAGTGCCAAGTAGCAAAACCCACGCCAACGTCAAGGACTGGACCTGAATAAGTGAAACAGACTTTTATGTGATTTTTATGATTGCAAAACTATGAGTTTAAATAATTGATTTCGGAAACATTACTTATTGTTAAAAATGACTCATTGACGGTTCTGGTGATCGACCCTGTCGCAAGGCGATACCAGAGATGTTTTTGGCAATGGTCCAATATTTGTTGCGTTGATTAAAAATGTGGCTCAACATATTTTAGTATATACTTATATTTTTATACGTTAAAGGAATCTATGATTTTTCATGTTGATTTCTAAATTGACAGGCCATAAATGATTTGATATAAATAATTGTTTATTTTATGTACGGACGCATGTGTTTTATTGATGGCTGTCGGTTTTACATAAATTGGGGCTGTGGTTTCAATGAATTTTTTAATGTTGACGATGTTGCTTACTGAATATAAGTTTTGATGTATATGCCTACATTTTGAAATGCTTTGATAATGAGATCCGTTTTATATGAATTGAATCAACAAATGTGATGACCTTATATTTGATTTAATACTAAAGAGCCCCAATGTAATTGTGCATCTGATTTATAAATTGTGTGTTTTAAATTGGCCATGCACTTCACTCTTAATGCGATGTTAGTTAGCTCTCTGCACTCACTGAGTATTCCGAGGAATACTCACCCGTTCAAATTCTTGTTGTGTTTTTTAGGGATCTTTGTTCGCATTGGACTCGACATTTCCGTAACCTTCATGGTAGACATCTTGTCTCCATGATGATGTTGTCCCACTGGATCCACTGGTGTCATTTTAAGTCTTCCGCTGTATCTGATAGTTTTGTCTTCATCCTTGATGTATCTTTCTCTAAGTAATAGTTGAATTTATTTATTTCTTGTTTCGCTTTGCGAGACCTTTCAGTGCACTTAGGATAGTGGAGCGTTATTCGAGGATTCACGGCGGCTGTCATGTGGTCGACTCCGGGTCGGGGGGTGACAGAATCATTTGATTCATTTTCAACATGTTTCCAACTCTCTTACATCATGGACAAGTCTTACGGAATTCATAAGAATCCTTAAAGATTGTAGGCCAATAGAATCCACATTCTAAAATCTTCCTTCCAGTCTTCTTGTGTCCAAAGTGTCCTCCACATTCATAGTTGTGGCAAAATTCCAAGACTAATCTGATCTCATCATCAGGGATGCATCTTCTCATGACTTGGTCAGAACCATATCTCCATAGGTATGTATCGTCCCATACATAATATTTTGCATCACTTATGATCTTCAGCTTAACTCCTTTACTTAGATCTTCAGGAAGACGACAAGTGACTAAGAAATTAACAATATCAGCTTACTAGGGAAGTTGAGAAACGACAAACAGGTCTTCAAAGGGCAAAGCTTCGTTGATTGCAGTCTCTTCTTCCTTGCTTTCAATTCTGCTTAGATGATCAACAATGACGTTTTCTGCTCCTTTCTTGTCCTTTATCTCAATGTCGAATTCTTGAAATAGCAATAGTCAGGGCATAAGCCTAGCTTTTGCTTCTCTTTTCGACATCAAATAACGGAGTGCAGCATGATCAGAATAAATTATCACCTTAGATCCCAAGATGTATGGCAGAAATTTCTCCAAAGCAAAGACAACGACAAGCATCTCTTTTTCTGTGGTAGTGTAGTTTCTCTGAGCAGCATCTAAAGTTCTTGAAGCATAGTAGATAACATGAGCGACTTTATCGACTCTCTGACCTAGAATAGCTCCAATAGCGACATCACTTGCATCACACATGATCTCAAATGGTAGTTATCAATCAGGTGGCTTTAATTGGAGTGGTGGTGAGGGAAGTCTTTAATTTGTCGAATGCTTCTTTGTAGTCATCTCCAAATTTGAACTCTACATCTTTCTGAAGCAGTCTACACATTGGTGTTGAAATCTTCGAGATATCCTTGATAAATCTTATGTAGAATCCAGCGTGGCCCAAGAACGAACGAATATCTCTGACACATGTTGGATATGGCAAGTTCTGAATGACATCAACATTGGCTTTGTCGACTTGCATTCCCTCTTTGGATACTACATGGCCTATAACAATGCCTTGTTCTACCATGAAGTGGCACTTCTCGGCATTCAATACCGATTTGATTTCAACACACCTTTTTAAGATGAGTTCTAGATTATGAAGGCATTGATTGAAGCTATCTCCATAGACTGTGAAATCGTCCATGAATACTTCCATCTTATCTCCCACATAATCTTGAAAGATGCTCATCATACACCTTTGGAAAGTTGCAGGTGCATTGCATAAACCAAAGGGCATTCTTGTGTAAGCATACGTACCGAAGGGGCATGTAAAAGTATTCTCTTGATCTTCAGGTGCATTTGGAATCTGGAAGTATCCTGAATACCCTTCTAGAAAACAATAGTATGCTTTGCAAGCTAACCTCTCAACATCTGGTCAATGAATGGCAATGGAAAGTTATCCTTGTAGTAGTATTCAAATTCCTGCAGTCGATGCATACTCTCCATCTATTCTGCAGTCTTTGGGGAACTAACTCTCCATCCTTGTTTTCGATGATTCTGAATCCAGATTTCTTTGGCACTACTTGGACAGGGCTGACCCATTTACTATCTGATATAGCATAAATGAGACCAGCTCCAAGTAATTTGAGAACTTCCTCCTTGATAACTTCGGCGAGCTTTAGATTGGATCTTCCATGTGGTTGTCAAATTGCTGCTGCATTGTCTTCAAGTCGAATCCTATGCATGCATACAGTAGGACTTATCCTTTTAATATCAGCAACAGTCCATACAATTGCTCCCTTGTATTCCTTCAAAACTCTGATCAGTTGTTCTTCTTGTAGATTATTCAATTTACTTGAAATAACAACAGGCAGGGTCTCTTTGTCTCTAAGGAAAACATGCTTCAGACCTTTAGGGAGTGGCTTCAACTTGACTGGAAAAGGCTTGGGAGTTGGCTCCAAAATGATATAAGAAACCGATGCCTTCTCTTCAACAGCAAGTAGTGTCTCCAAATCTCTGATGGTTTCTACTATATCTTCTGGTGTCAGGACTTCTGCTTACTTGATTTCTTCTTCATTTAGGCTCTTTGTAAGGACCAATTCGAGCTCATCTTCTTGGTGAAGTGATTGAACTTGTTCAGAAAGAAACATCAATTGCATCAATAACACAAATAGAATGTGTCTTAGTAGGAAATTTCATGGCTTCATAAATATTAAATTCAATAACTTCCCCATCAAATTCCATGTTGAGTCTTCCATCTTGGACATCAAATTTTGTTCTAGTTGTGGTAAAAAAGGGTCTTCCTAGCAGCAACGACATATGAGGGAGATGAAGGTCATCTTCACTCATCTTCAAGACATAAAAATCTGCAGGAAAAACAAAATCTCCTATCTACACTAAAACATCTTCAACTAATCCTTCGGGATTAATGTTAGTTGATGCGCCAAGGGCTTATCATGGACATGAAGAACACAACGAAGGTCATGGAGAGGATGAGCATATGCGGCAAAGAAGCAAGGACAAGCTTGAAGATCAAATGGATTGCGCAAGAGATGATTCAAGCTCCAAGGAGTTGCCTAAGATGCCATTTGATCCATTGAAGATGCCTTTAGGTCCGATGACTAGAGCAAGAGCTAAGAAGTTCAAATATGCACTATTGAGCCTTGCTCGAAGCCATCTTGATGATATGAAGACCATTCGAGTTCAATTGAAGAGCTTTGATGATGATTTGAGCAAGAAATTACCAATCAATTACAAGTTCTTCACTTTGCTTGCTATTGATTCTAAATGGCCGGATTGACATCGTGGCATGAGCCCATTAGCATTAGTTTGCTTTGTTTAGGCTTAATTCTATCTTAGATTAGCTTATTTTTAAGTTTGGATGTTATTTGGGTTGGGCCTTGTTTGACTAAGTCCAATCCTTGTGTAATTATGCTTTTATTTCCTTTTCCTAGTTGGGCTTGGACTAGTTTTTCCCTAGCCCTTATGTTTGGACGAAAATTAGGTCTTATTTTTAGGATTTTGGTTGTTCCCTATGCCTATATAAAGGGACCAACCCCCTCTTGTAAACACAAGTTAAGTTTATCAAAAAAAGTTGAGGTTTATTCACCCAATTGATTATCTTAGCTTCTTTGTTCTAGTTTGAGCATACTTTAGGGTTCTTCAATCTTGTAGTCTTAGCAAACAATTAGGTTGTGATTGCTTAATTGTTTGTGAATCTTGTGATCTTAGGAGTTCAATTGCAGGTCTAATTGGAGTTCTAAGGCCGATGAACGAAGAGAGATTGCTTTGCGAAGGTTGTCGACATACTTGTCTAGAAGTTGAAGAAGTTCAAGTTGATTCTTGGCAGGTTTAAAAGATAGATTTGAATTTAAAGCAACTAGAGTCGTATCATTAGTTCTATCAGCTAATTGCACAATAAGATCAGTTTTAAGCATAGGTTCTCTATCTTATTGGAGATCCAATAAGACAAGATGTTAATGGAATAAGGCATGAACATCAAAATTCACATGTGAATGAGGCACAATTGTGAATAAATAGAATAAGGCATGATGTTAATTGGAGATCCAAATTCACACATTGCATTCTCTATCTTATTCTTTCCTATTTTACAAGGAACAGAAAAAGATCCTAAATCTTTGCATTTATGATGCAGTTTTCTTTGATATGCAGCAGATATATTTTCATTCATGCAAACAAATTTTCCAGAATACTTACTCTTATTGGTGCACAATTGTTTAAGAAAAGAGACATACCTGGGCACTTCTTCAATTGCAGCAACTAAAGGAATATTTACCTCTAATTTTCAAAGTGAATTGAGTTGATTTGCAAACCTTTGAGGAAACAGTGGTGGATAGTAAGTGATCTCCATCTTTTTCATTCCTTCGAATCTCGATCGAGGTTGAAAAGCTTTTGGTGATGAAGTAAGTTGATCCTCCGTGCTCTTGGCTGAAATCTCCTCATCACTTGGCACTGGCACATTGGATACAACAACTGGTGGTGGCATCACAGGTAAAACAAGTTCAGATGATGGTAATTTTGAACATGGAGATGGAACATTAGATAATTCCATCTTTTGTTCATACCATTGTTGAGTGCCTTCGATTGAATTGACTCCATATCCTTGTGTATTGTTCAACCCATTTATGCGCTCATTCATATACACTTGAGCTATATATGAAGGTGGTTGCATAAGGTTCTGTGAAAACATAGTCATCAGGTTGGTAACCATCTTCACCAAATCTCCTTGTTGAGCAGCCATCGAATTGATAGTTGCCTCTAGGTTATTTAGTCATTCATTGTCTGGCTCTGATGGCTTAGATGACAGGGTTTCATTAATGGTATTGAACGGATATATGTTTTCAGCCATAGTGT
This sequence comes from Corchorus capsularis, assembly GCA_001974805.1. Lineage (NCBI taxonomy): Eukaryota > Viridiplantae > Streptophyta > Magnoliopsida > Malvales > Malvaceae > Corchorus > Corchorus capsularis. The sequence continues at coordinate 20,288 of AWWV01008429.1, forward strand.
TGAGCAGCTTCCTTGCTTCTTCCGGAGTCTTGAATCTCAAACTACCTCCACTAGTAGCATCAATATGGGTTTTGTCTAATTGAGACAACCCATCATAGAAGTTTTGGATTAAAAATCCTTCACTTAATCCATGATATGGGCAACTCTCACACAGTTTATTGTACCTCTCCCAATATTGATATCACTTCTCTTCTTGTGACTGGCAACTAGCAGCGATTTTCTTCCTAACTTCAGAAATTCTTGAGTTTAGAAAGTATCTTTCCAAGAAAGCTTCTTGTAGTCCATTCCATGAGGTTATAGATTTCGGTGGTAGGCCCCAGAACCATTCTCTTGCTTTCCCTTCCAAGGTGGATGGAAAAATTCGCAACTTCACTTGTTCTTCAGGTATTCCAGTGATCAAAGCACACTTGGTGTAGAAAACTCGCAGATGCTCGTGTGGGTTTTCATGCTCTTCTCCATGGAAAACAAGCAGCAAATAGATCACTCTTCGTCTCAATTGATAGGACATATCCATGTCAGGATAATCAATGCAGAGGGGCTTCATCTCACGCGTGAAATTCAATTCTCCTAGGGAAAGTGATTACTCCATTGGATTTTTCTACAAAACAAAGATGATCAAGTGCAAATCAAATCGAAAAAGAAAAACAAAACACAATCCCCCCAGCAACTGCGCCAAAATTTATGATCGGTCGTCAGCAAATCATAATAATAATCCCAAAAATTTCTAACTAAAATAGCTAGGCCAAGTAGGGGTCGAATCCACAGAGAGATAGGTTATTATTCTTTTTCTAATTAATTAGCTTTAAAAACAATCAAACAAATAAAGAGAATTTTGCAAGTAAGATTAAAAACACTTAATTAAATCAAAGCAATCAATAAAAATTAATTAAGAAAGCAATCCAGAAAATTAAGAAAATAACTATAATAAAAATCCCTCCAACATAGAATTAATTTCACTCTTGACAAAAATAACATGGATCATTGATATCTAAAAATTATGAAAACAATGGATAGATTGTTTGGAATTAAATCCTAAATTACCAATTTTAGATAAGATTTCCTGGATTGGGCTTAAAGATCACTTAAGAACAAAGCATTAAGCACAAGTAATTTATGAACAAGCACAAAAAACAATTAATTATGTATTAATTCTTAAATCCCTTGGAAGGAATGGATCGTTCGCTTCCAATTGCTAACAAACAATTAAATCTAAATGCATCGTTCGAAATTTAATTTAGCTAATGTAAACTCAGTTTATCAAGATAGTGTCGACTCCAATCAATCAAAAGAAGTTAACATAGGATTCAAACAGAGATTTAAGAAATACCAAGAATAATTTGCATATATAAGTGCAAAATCTCACCATGATATAGTCAAGAGATCATTAAATTCTACATTGGATAAAAGAAAAGGATTACTCACTCATGAACTGAGTGAGCATCCAAAAAAAAGAATAAGAAAACTTATCTATGGATGAAGAAAGAGAGGGGGATGGCGGCTCCAAGGATATCCTCCAAATCTTCATGCAATTCTACAATACATTTTCTAATGATGATGAATACATAAAAACCTAGACCTAAGGAGGCTATTTATAGTGGAAAAATAACCTAAAAACTCCAAATAGTCTTATGATAAGACTCTAGGATGGTTTAGACTCTAACTTGGTCTCCAAGTTGGCTTAAAAGTCTTCCTTGGGCTGACTTAGAGTAAAAATCAGATTTCTGGAAATTTTGGAATGGTGCAGAAACTTCAACAGCAATTTCGGGCTTGAAGATGGCAGAACTGGGCTTTGGGAATCAAAAAAAAGTTGTAGATCTCGGAGTCCTCTTTCCAACGCCTACTCATATGCATTTTTTGGAGGTCTGGATTAAAAGTTATGGCCTTTTTACCGAGACTGCGCATAATACTAATCCAACTAGGACTAGTATTGCGGGAATTGAATATTTACTTGGGCTTGTGCACACAAATTGGGATTTTAACTCCAATTGTGGGCTTATTTGGGCTGAGTATTATCCCATATAAGATATTCAATAATCCATGTCTTCAAGGGCTTCTCCATGGCATGTCTTCATTCCTTCGCGATTTAAACTCGATCTTCAATTCTTGCTCCTTGAAATAATTCTTCAATGATCTTCAATTCTTCAAATTATCTTGAATAAATATTCAATCACGAACTTCGAATCTCCAAATCTTTACTCAAAAGTATTTTGCTCATATCTGTGTCAAAAATCATCAAAATAACTCAAAAAGTTGTGAAAATTAGTAAGTTTCCACTTTTCATCTCTATAAAACATAAAAACATAAATATTAACAAAATAAGATATATTAGAGCATAAATTCATCCAAAAACATAAAAAATAGCCATAAAAATAGGGTTGTTTTTGGCTCAATCATTATCTTTATGTTTTACATATTGATACTTTGGTTGAATATTCTCTTAATTCTTATATATTTTCATGGAATGTAGACCTGGCAATTTCTGACATGACACGTTTGTACGACACGAAACGATACGGGTTTTACCGTGTGTGTTTGGGCTTAACGTGTTTCGTGTTTAATCGTGTCAGCACAATTAAGGAAAAACGTGTTTCGTGTCATAACCGTATAAAACACGGCTAACACGATGTGTTACATGGAAAACACCTTTAGTTAGTCGTGTTATCCGTGTCAACATGTTAACTGCTAAAACAATAGCACGTGTAGTAAACGTTTATAACTTTATATGCTTGTTTAAAGTAAAATACCACTTTGACCTTTTGAAAATAATAAAAAATCATTAAGATTGTGTAATTTTATAAATGTTTTAGGGAGATTTTTGGTAATTTTAACATGTTTAAATTATTCGTGTTAAAACATTTAACTCGTGTTAGTCGTGTCTTGTTGTGTTTTTGGTTACACATTTAAGTACGAGCTAATGAGCTACAAGCTAAGGTCCAAAAATCGTGTTTAGTCGTTGTAGACACCTATTTTTGTCCTGTATCCTTTAATTTAAATTAATTCATTTCTTATTCGGCATTAGAGTCGCCCAGGGGCATTTTGGTCATTTTCGCACCCAGGGGCATTTCGGTCATTTTTTGCACTCAGGAGGGCATTTTAGTCATTTTTTTAAGATCACCTTCAATTTATATTAGCTAATTTATTTAGATTATCTAGATTGCATCAAAGAAATAGAAAGAATCTTAACGTATACTTTTGGAATTTTTGCATATTTTCATTTAGTAATTTAGTTTTGTTACACTTTAATCATATAACTTAATCACTTTTAGTAATAGATTTAGTTTTCGATTGTGATTCTCATATTCATTTTTAAGTATGTCCCATCTACCTTCCCTTTCCCATTAGTCATGCTAACTATTAACCACATTAGTTGTTAATCATATTTAGAGGCCATTTTCATGAAACATGTATTGGCATTTGTTAATCAGATTCAATCTTAAATATTTTCTAAAAAGGAAATTATTCATGGCATATTGGACCATTTCATGTAATTAGCCTTTATTTATTTAAACTACATTCATATAAGCAAAAAAGAATAAATACAAAAATAGTAAAAATAAAAAGTATGTTTACATACACTACGCTCTCTAGTTTTGTTTACAATTACAGGTTTTTAGGCTACAATAAATGAATTTCTCATTAGAGTCATTTTCGTATTTCTCCTCTCTCCTCCATTTGGCACAATGAAGAAATTGCAATACCCTCATTGGAGTCGATCGCAAATGCCTTCGATAAATTTGGACCTTGCAAGAAAGAGAAATGCAAAGCACAAGGAATGTTCCCCAAGGGCTGAAAGCATGAACACTACCAGTAAGTGCACATGTGTATGCTTGGGAAAAAACTTACTGTTGGCCACATAGAGCACAAGGGTTGAGGTGAGGCCTCACCCTTGAGATGTCATTGAGGCCATAAGGAAACAAAGGGGAAATACGTTAGAAGTTGACATTAGAAAAGAAAATAAAGCTATCAAGCATGTCTGATCAACTCAATAAACTGCAGTAAATAAGAAAGCAAAATTGCAGCAGCCAAGTTCGCCCGATTAAGAGCACTTTAGTAAAGACAAAGCATTCATATTGAGCAACACTTGTGTCCCAATCATAGCATGATCATTGAGTTCAAACTCATGTTTATAGTGGTTATACATACACTTCACAGTTAGTCATTAATAGAGTCATAGTTTCATGCATTGTCTACATATTGGAGGCAAATTCATGACAGTGTACATTGGTACACTGCCCCACAGAGTCGAAAGAACATAAACTCAAGCATTGTGTAGCCTAAGAATCTTGCATTAAGTGTCCTAATTTTTCATTCAACAAGAAAGCAACATGTTCATAGGAGGATTCATCAGCGTGGTAGCATCAATCAGACATATCAGGTTCAACAAATGACCTCAATCCCCAGCAATTACCAACTCACAGCACAGTAATATTTCAATAAGAATTTAGGAGCATTTAAGGTGGAATAAGGCAAGGTAAATCGCAATACAGCATAACGGAGTGGCGTTCATTCATTCCCAAAATAACACTCATCAGTAAAAACGAATAAGAAACAGAAGAGAGAAAATTACCCCTGCTGACTTGTCGAAACCTCAGCGGTCTGCAAGGAACAAAGAAGAAACCCTCTCTAGCCACCTCAGCAGAGTATATGAAGGGCTTTGACCCGAATGGCTGAGGAAGAGTATATACCTACCGACGTGGCACCCTCCAATTGGTTTGTTTGGACCACATCAGCAGCCTGAAGACAAAAAGAGACCACGTCAGTAGCTTCAACAAGTCAAATTAAAAGAGAGAATCACGTGAATAGTAAAATGGTAAATGCAAAGAATGGAACCGTACCTGGAAAAGGTGACATGGTCATGGAGAATGTAGACAAAGGAAGGGATTATACCCATTTGCCCTGGCTCATGGTACACATCCTGAAATAACCATAAAACAGACAAAAACAGGGTTAATTACGTGAAGTTGGGGAGCAATTTTTTAAAGCCATTAGATTAAGAGCAAATAGACGGTGGAAATCAAACAAAAAGGGGAGTATATATACTCTATTTCAGAGAGGAAAAGGGGATTTTTTTCTTTTGGAGAGGAGGAGGAGAAGGAACTAGGGTTTTTAGATATTGTGAGTTCATTGTTTCAGTTTTGTTTTCTGCAAAAATTAAAAAAAAAAAAAAGAGAAAAGGAAAAAGCTTACAAGGAAAGACTCACCTAGCTGGAGATTCGGTCTTGAGCCATGAAGGGAGTCTGAAGCTTTTCGTTTCTCGAGCCTTTTAAAAGAAAAATCCATTTGCCCATAGTTTCGGTTTTCTTCCTCACCGGGTCGAGGGTTAGTTCGCTGTCATCGTTGGTGTGGAGGCTTTAGGGTTTTTCTTTGAAGGGTGCAAAAGGGGTTGGTCTAGGTTTTAGACTCTAACCGGTTACAAAAAGGGGCTGTTTTTTTTTTGGTATGATCAGAGGGAGAAGAACGTGTTTGTAACAGAGGAAAGGGCTAGGGTTAGGGCGGCTGAGCAAAAGGGGAAGAAGAGTACGGCTTAAAACTTATAAAAGGTAAAGCCTCCTTCGATTTTAGCCCTTATTTTTCCCATCATCTGTGTTCATGAAGTTTTGGATTGCTTCATTTAAGGCTTAAATGTTGTGGGAATGCTTAAGTGAAGCCTTATACGTACTATTCAATCCGTTTGAGTCCCTCTGATTGTAGTACTTATTCAATTTAATCCCCTGCAAAATGGTTTTACAATAAAAATCAATTTTTAGTTAAAAGATTATATTTTTATTAATAAAAGGCGATGTAAATAAGGTATATGGCTAAGAGGTTTATCATTTGAATAAAAGATTGAATTTTTATGTAATTGGTAAATAAAAATGTCATCTTTGAGTAAAACATTGAATTTTTAAAATGATTAGCAAATAAAATTTTAAGCTTTGAATAAAAGATTGAATTTTTATGTAATTGGTAAATAAAAAATGTCATCTTTGAGTAAAAGATTGAATCTTTAGAGTAATTAGTAAATGAAGATTTAACCTTTGAATAAAAGATTGAATTTTTATGTAATTGGTAAGTAAAAATGTCATGTTTGGGTAAAAGATTGAATCTTTAGAGTGATTATTAAATAAAGTTTTAACATTTGAATGAAAGATTGAACTTTTAAGTAATTAGTAAATAAAATGTTACTTTTGAATTAGAAGTTTAAACTTTTTAGGCCATTAGTAAATAAATTGATTAGTTTTCGAAAGGAAAATGTGTGGAAGGATAGATTAAAGTAAGATAAGATTAAGTGAAATTTAAAACTTGAGTATGTGTTAATCAAGCTTAAACCTTTTAACTTGGTGGATTTAATCATTATGCTTAATTATTTTGTCTTTGATTTGTATTTTTAGACCTCCATATTTGTTATAATTGAGTGTGTTGACATGTTTGGATTTCTATTATATTTGAGCCTCACGCTTGGACAGTATTTAGGGTTTAGAAGCCTAACTATCTTAATCCGGTCTAAGTTTGAATAAAATTAAGGCTTAGAAGTTAGCATTAGTTGCATGTGCGTCCATATTTAAATTCTAAGACTGAACTGTTGTTGTCATGATCATAAGACTGAATTAAAATGATTCCCGTGAAGGGAAAGGAGGGCGGCTCATTCATGCGTGTCTGAGTTTGCTCGACTTCTCCCGGAGGCTTGGAAATTTCCGGAGGTCGTTTACCATTTATTGGGAGGCGGTCGAAGGTGTTCCTCGTATAATTGATGGGTAATTAAGTTTAAAAAGAATCCCATGCATCATATGCATCCACGCATTCAAACAGTAAAGTAATGAAAGGGGGCAATCAGTAAATTAAGTAAAAAAGAAATTAATCATGAGTCAAAGTAGCAGTAATACAGTAAATACAGTAATTAAGTAAAAAAGAGATTAATCAGGGTCAAAGTAGCAGTAATCAGTAAATCAGTAATTAAGTAAAAAGAAATTAATTAGAGTCAAGGTATTAGAAATCAGTAAATACAGTAATTAAGTAAAAAGAGATTAATCAGAGTCAAAGTAATAGTAATCAGTAAATCGATAATTAAGAGTTAAAATGACCAGTAATTAAGAGTTGAGTGGTTAATTAGTAAATTGATGATCAAAAAGGGGAGTAAAATTAGTAATCAGTAATTAAGAAAGGAAGCAAAAGGGATTAATAAGTAAGTTAAGAAGAGATTGATAATTAAAGTGGTAATTGAGATTCAAAGTAAGAGAGTAGAAGAATAGCAGGCAATCAGTAAAAAGTAAAAGGGTACCTGAAAGGGTAAAAAGAGTAATCAGAAAAAGAGTAAAATAGTAATCAGTAAAAAGTAAGAAGGTAATCAACAAGAGTAAAATAGTAGTCAGTAAAAAGTAAATAGTAATCAGTAAGAGTAAAAAAAGTAATAAGTAAGAAGTAAAAAGGAAACTAGTAAGAGTAAAAAGGTGATCAGTAAAGAGTAAAAAGCTAATCAGCAAGAAGTAAAAAGATAATCAGTAAAACGCAAAAAGGTAATCAGTAAAAACTAAAAGAGTAATCAGTAAAAAAGGAGCAGAAAATAGTAATCAGTAAAAGAGTAAAATGGTAATCAGTAAAAAGTAAGAAGATAATCAACAAGAGTAAAATAGTAATCAGTACAAAGTAAAGAATAATCAGTGAAATAGTAATGGTAATCAATAATTCAGTAAGAGATGAGTAAAAAGAAAAGTAAAATATGAGAAAGGTAAAGAATGATAGTCAAACAAGGAAAATGAATAAAAGAAGAAAAAAATCAGTTTTAAGAAAGAATAAAAAAAAGAGAATTTAAAGGCATGAGAATATTCAAGAACAGTAGCAACCGATAATGGAAACCCATAATTAGGTCTAAACTAGTCAGTGCCGTCTTTTGACAGGCGTCGTGGGGGGTGCTAATCCTTCCCCACACGTACCCGACTCCCGAACCCTTAGAACTCTGGTTAATAGACCGTTTATTAGGTTTAGTGCTACCATCGCCAAGCTAGGGTTAACATTAGGCTTAATAATCTAATAGGTGGCTAATCACACCTAGGTTAAAAAAAGATTAGTGGCGACTCCCTTAGAACAATTATTTCTTTTTAAGTCGTTTAGCGGTAGGGTTCGGTACCCCCGGACCCGCACGTTGCGACAGCTTGGCGACTCCACTGGGGACTGGTTAAAGAGTCGAACTGAATGCTAGTTTAGGGATTGATTAGAGCTTCTAGACTTGGTTGCTTGCTTGCATTTTCTTGATTATTCATGCCTGCTTGTCATTGTTTATTCTTGCCTATCTTTATGCTTTTTATGCTTACATGCTTTCATAATTTTGTATATATTCTGCCTAACTGATCATGCATTGTTTCTCTTCTTGGGAGTAGTTTTGTAATTTGGGTTAGGAATTGTTGGTAAAGGTTTGTATGTTCCTTCACACGTGCACTAAAAACTTGCATTTTCATTCTGCATGAGCTTATACCGTAGCTCTATCCTTTTAGGAGGAATTAAAGTAGCTAAACCTTCGTGAGACAATCGTCTCCGTGCGGGTTTTGCCAAATATTTCCACTCAGTCTGGACCTTACTAGCCTAGAGTGGGCGACAGTAAGGGCGGACTGGGAACCTTTAGATCCATTGAGAAACCTCACCCAGCATATAGACACCTTGAGAGATATCCAGCCTAGGTAGAGCCAATCCCGTAAAGATAAACCTTAGTACACAAAAAGGAACGTCTCTTACCTTCATCAACTGTTTTCCTGTTATAAACGAACTGTAGAATAAGGTGATTACGTCATCTTTCATAATCAGACAACCTGCCCTATTAAGCCAAGCGGCTTAAAGTTTTGGAAAATATATGAAAATGTGTTTCATAAAAAAGTAAGGGCGAATGCTTTTAAATAATTAGTCTTATATGGCATTTTATCTTATTCATTGGAATCTAACTATTTCTTTTGTTTTCCTCCTTTCTGTTCTCCTTCTTTCTCTTTCCTTTTGCATTTTTGCATCATCTGTAGGTCATTCATCACAGTAATAGATAGATAAGAGATGGAGAACGACGAGTGTTTGCCACCAGAGGGCCGAGTTAGCCATCCACGTCGGGTTGAAAAGTACCACCAGGAAGAGAGGGCACGGAATGGGGATAACTTATCAGAGGGATTTCAGTCTGAGTTACCGGAACAAGTGAATCTGAATTTACAGCAGAATGATCTTCTACCGTTAAGAGACTTGTGGAAGTTGGTCGGGAAGGATGGTGAGTCATATATTAAAAAGAAGTATGGCGATTTAAGGCCCCTCCTTTATATTGCCGTAGATGAAGG
>AWWV01008430.1:0-23267 GCA_001974805.1 Corchorus capsularis
AAGCTTATTTATAGACCTAGAAAATGAGAGGTACAATCTCTCAATCGACGGTCCTCTTTTTTTGGATTCTTCTTTTTTCCCTTGAAATTACCTAATGCCATCCTCATCTGGTGCAGGTGGCCTTTTGGAGGATAAAGTTGGCGTGTTTTAGCCAGCTGGAAAGGATGAGTCATCGTCCTTTCCACCGGTTTAAGGTTTTGCGTCCCTGGTTTTTTTTGTATACTGCTTCCCATGCGGTTTACGCCTAGTGACCTATTTACTGTATGATCCCTTTACTTCTGTTTGGTCTTCATTCAAGCAAATTTTTGCTTTCATTCTCCTCCCCATTTTGTCTTCTGTATGTTTGTCTTTTGTGAATTGTGAGGGAGATGATGAACTGGCACTTTGGTATTGGTTCTTGCTTGGGTGACCTATTGGTGTTCTAATCCTCTCACTTTTTCCTGCCTTGCATTTCGGGATTTCTGTTTAAAACACCCTGGTTTTTCCTGAACATTTGGGTGGGAGAGAGTGAGAAAATGCTGAGTTGGCGACCATTTGGGCCAATCCGCATCCAGAGTTTCTAGGTGAGTCATTTAGCCTTTAGTCCTCTTTCAATTTATTTGATTCTGTTGTGCATCCAATCTATCTTTTTGTGTCCAGCCTCGATCCTTTTGTTTTTCCTATTAATCTCCGACGTGTCCTCTTCCTGCAGGAGACTTGCATATTTGCTGACTTGGCAATTCAAGGCTTATTTGGGAACCAATGGAGGCATACCATCTCAGCAATGGTCTCCAGCGTCAATCCTTTCTTTCCCGCCCCTTTTTTTATTTGCAAAATACTCTATGCTCTGATGATTTTTGACTTGCTTTGAACTTCTCCTTGTTTTATGTGCTATCGTTTAGAACCCTTGAATGTTTGTTCCTAATTACCCTTTTGTGATTTATCCTTTGGATCCTGTTTCCTGCACCTGAGTATTGGCTCTCCCTGATTTGTTGTATTGTTGATTCCTTTCGTTGCCATTTAGGCCTTAGCTCTGTTTGTGTTTGAGATATTTTCCTTGAATGGGCTCTGTTTAGTTTGATCATCTTAACTGTCCTGAACCCTTGGATTAGTCTTGATGATTCATTTATTTTGTTGAACTTGCAATCTTTTGGGGTAATTTATCTGTGGTTTCCTGCTCCGCCTTAATCCCGATGAATCTGAAATGGAGTATTGCCCGTGCATGCTATAATGTGTTGAAGTCTAAATGCCATGTGACTTTTGACTTAGACTAATCATATGATGTCATTGAGGTGAAAATTACTAACAGTGTGCTGAAACTGCACGAATACTGTATTGCTTGCTAAACATGCTTGACTTGCTTGCATTTTCTAAATATGATGTGACTCGTTGCTTGCCATATCCCTAAGGCTAAATTGGTGCTTAGGGACCAGGAATTGATCCTGAATCTCTCTTCCAATTCTGCCAATAGCAAAAATGTCATTTATGTTTGTGTTGCTTCTCTTGCATACATCCTGGTGTGAAGTTTCTATACTAATATGCTTGTGTTTTCTTTCCTTGCTATATCTCTTTACCATTTCCACCACTCTTCAACGCCCGGGTGCATGCTTGTTTGATAGCCTTTGCTTTTTATCTGGTTTTGATGTTGCTTGCACTGTTTTTGCATTTATGCCCTTCAACCCTCTTTTGGCTTACACCAATTAATGGTGTTTAGTCTTTGATTTTGGGGGGGCACATCCCTTGTCTCTTTTACTCTATTATCTTCCGTAGTTCATAAAGATGGCTCTTATCACATCATGGCACGTCTGACCTTGCGGGCCGATCTTGGGGCAAAAAGGGAGAAGATTAGCTGGGGAGGCATTTAAGCTTAATTCCTTCCATTCATATTTTAAAATGTAAATTCCTGCTTATTGAATAATCAATTTGTACTTAGGACTTTATGAAATTATTAACTATCATGTACATTTTATAACTGTTATTACAAACAAAGCTAATCACTTATTACCAATCCAAGGTACAATATGACCCTTTTTAGCTTAAAGATTACCAATGCCAACACATTATTTGGTTTGTTATTTAATTTTGTGGATCCTTATTTATTCTTTAATTCTTGCCTGATCGCAATTCCAAATGTACCATCTTACTTCTGAGGAGTCATTAAGCTATTTCCCTAGAAGGCTGAGACCTTTTATTGCCCCTAAGAGTGACCAAAATATTCCCGAATTGAGAAATGACCAAAATGCCCTTGACTTAAAAATGACCAAAATGCCCCTGGCAATTTCTTAAAAGGATACTTGAAACGGGTGTCTACACATGGTAATCTATATTGATAAACAAATTAATGACATGGATATGCGATACGAATCTAGTTCCAAATCGGTTCAAATCCACCTTTGAGACCCGCCAAAGATCAACTTGAATCACCAAATCTTCTAGACTAGTATGTCGACAATCTTCACTAGATAAATCCTCCTTCGTTCGTCGCCTTAGATGAATAATTAGACCTGCAATTATCAACCTAAGATCACAAGATTCACAAACAATTAAGCAATCACAACCTAATTGCTTGTTAGGACTCTACAAGATTGAAGAACCCTAAGTTTGCTCAAACTAGAACAATGAAGCTTAGATAATCAATTTGGGTGAATAAACCTCGATTTTATTAATCAACTCAACTTATATTTACAAGAGATATTTGTGGCCTTATATAGTGATAGGGTCAACCAAAATCCTAAAATAAATCCTAATTTTCGTCCAAAAATAAGGGCTAGGGAAAAACTAGTCCAAGCCCAACTAGGAAAAGGAAATAAAAGCATAATTAAACAAGGATTGGACTTAGTCAAACAAGGCACAATCCAAATAAGGTCCAAACTTTAAAAATAAGCTAATCTAAGATAGAATTAAGCCCAAACAAAGATAACTAATGATAATGGGCTCATGCCATGATGTCAATCCGGCCATCTAGAATCAATAGCAAGCAAAGTGATGAACTTTTAATTGATTGGTAATTTCTTGCTCAAATCATCATCAAAGCTCTTCAACTGAACTTGAATAGTCTTCAAGTCTTCAAGATGAGTTTGAACAAGGCCTATGAGTGCATCCTTGAATCTCTTAGCTCTTGCTCTTGTCATCGAACCTAATGGCATCTTCAAAGGATCAAATGGCATCTTAATGGTATCTTCTTGGTGAATTACAATTCCATTCTCTCCTTTAAGCTTGTCCACGCTTCTTTGCAGCCCTTGGTCATCCTTTCCATGCTCTCCATGCTTGTCTTCAAGTCCATAATAAGTCCTTGGCGCATCATTCCCTCCATGATAAGCCTTGGGCACATCATTCCCTCCCCCTTGAAGAAGATTTGTCCTCAAATCTTGCTTGTATTGCACTACATATGGAAAGCTCTCATTAAACTCGTATCGCACACCATATGGATGGTGTTCAACCTCTCATCAATATGCATGGTCAATTCTGCAATATATGGATGCATGACAATACAAAAATGATGTCATGATATGCAAAGATGAAACCTGCAGCACAAATAGGTTATATAGATGCTGGTGCAAAAAGATAAGACAAAAGGGAAGAAACAAAAACTCGTTAGTAATTGAACATAAAAACATTGCTGAAAATTTAAGGAAAAACCATGCCCCTTTTATTCTCGAATAACAAACCTTTTTATTTTCTGAAAAATTAAAAGGATGAAAATGCCCTTGGGGCGGAGAGTCCACCTACTGCAGATAAAGTCATTACCCGCTCTACAATCTTTGTTTTGTTTTTTTTTTTTTTAATGAAAACGAGAAGGGTAAGAGGTGTTCCTTATGTGTACCAACTTACATGCTGGGCTTGGTCCACTCACACCTAAAAGGTTCCCAATTTTGACCTGGTAAAGTCTCATTGGGTGAAGGCTTTTCTCACAACCTGCACGGGGACTTGGTTGATCCCACGAAGGCTCGCTTATTATACCTCCCAAACCTAATTAAGGTGGCACAATGTAAATGCAAGATGCAGTCTAAGTGAAGTGTGTGAAGGAACAACCTACCATTATCATAAAACTAAACCCGGCAGACCTAGTAACTAACCACAACAGAAAACAAGAGAAACAACACAAGATAGGGGTGAAGCAAACATATATATATATACATGGAAAGCGATAAAGATGTAAAACAAGCAAAGAAAGAAAAACAAGCAACCATTTCATTAAACACTAGATCTTGATTAGATTAATTGAGGTCCGACTCTCTAATTGTCCCCAGTGGAGTCGCCAAGCTGTCGAAACGTTCGGGTCCGGAGAACCCTGTCGAAACGACTTGGAAAAGAGGAGTCGCCACTAATCTTTTTTCTCTAGGTGTGATTAGCCACCTATCCATCAACCTAATGGTCTAATGAGGTCTCAAGCTTGGCATGGACCCACTAAACCTAATGCCCGGTCTTGTAACCTAGATCTAGATTCGGGAGTCGGTTACACCCGGAGAAGGATCAGCACCCCCGGAGCGCCCGTCAAAGGACGGTACCTCTAGTCTAAACTAAATCTAAGGGGTCTAACACTAAAAGGTTGCTTTTATCTTATTTTCGGATGAATGAATGCAAATGATGCATGAATTGGTGAATTTTAGTTTAACCAGTAAACATCGGTGTACTTGAAATTAACCCGAGACCCTTCCCACTCATTATGGGGGTATCTCGGGAATAATTCAATCTCGGTGCGAGGACCAAAAATTCGTACCTGAGTACATTTATTTGGGGACCACTTGTCATTGTATAACAGCTACTGTTTACTGATTCTTACTTAGCTAACTCTCATGAATGACAATTAAAGTGCATGAAAGATTGATTTTATTTACATGCATTAACACAAGTCTACCCAAAGTCAACTCCATAAACCCTTCCCACGCATTATGAGGGTATTTATGGAATAGACCGGTCTAGAAGGATCTCCCAGAAATTCGTACCCGAGTACATTTATCCGAAAGGTCCTTCATCTCGGCAGAAGACGAATGTTAATGCACTTTGAATGTAGCAAGGTGACATATAATATGTACGACATGAATGCATATGATTGAGCTCTACTTTACTAATTATTAACTTATTACAAATTTCAAGGGGCTTTATTAGGCCGATAACTTAAAACAAAAAGAAACAGAAGCCTAAGAGCCAAATCGGACAGACTGGGGACCTCTCTGCACACTTAAGGAAAACAATTAGCGAAGTTCAGGGAGCATCGAACATAAGTAATGCAAATCATGGATTCAATTGCACAATCACATTATGAATCCAAAAACAAGTTATTAAAACTAAAACTATTTCCTTAATTTAACTCAACCTAAAAGAATTAAGCCTTTAAATCTAAGTTTTGACTCTTAAACTAAGATTAATTCAAATAGATTCACCAATCCCTCCTTGAATTAATTCTTAATCAAAATAATTTCACCTTTTAATTCAAAGCTTAGGTTTTCCAAATTAAAATTAGCCCATAATGATATAGACTCAATTATCGAACTAATTTTAATTTAAAAAATTCAAGCTTTAAATCCAAGATCTCATTTTTATAATTAAAATCAACTCAAGAAGTAATCGAGAATCCATCTTTGAATCAACTATAGTTTACAAATTTTTAATTTTATACTAAAGACTCGATTTCTTTTAGATCTAAATTAAATCCCAAGGAAAATTACCATAACCAAATTCTAATCATTCTTTATTTATTTCATCATAATATGGCAAACAAAGATCACAACTTTGACATGGAAACTTAAACTTAAACCTCTTTGACATAATTTTGTCACAAAATAAACTATTAATGCAACATAGATCTAATCCATTATGATTTACTAATCAAAGACAAAACTTATCACTAAAACTCTAAGCCTTTAACAAAACCATCACTTTAATCATCAAGTTACCATCATAACAACATAAACCTATATGAATTAAGTAAAATAAATTTCATCAATTATAAAATTAGAAGCAAAATTGAATACACAAAACAAACAAGCCCTAAATTGCATGATAACATAAGAAGGAGGACTGAATTGCATGAAAGAGAGTACTTACCAGTCAAAACGACGTCGTTTCTCTTAAAGTTGCCCCCTTTTAATTCGATTTTCGCTTCTTCTTTTTCGTTTCAGCTTTCTCCTTCACCGCCGCTGCTTGCTCCCCTCACCCACTTGAACCACCGTCGAACCCTCTGTTAATCACTAACCCCAACAACTTCGATGGCCTCCTTGACTCAATCTTTTCACCCCGAATCCGCTGCTTCGACGAGTTGAAAGCTTTGAGCTTTCGAAGTCTCAACAATGACCCGTGCCTTGGAGGTTCGGATCCTAGTGATTCTGCCGTCGAATCAGTCTCAAACTCTGGGGTTTTACTCCGGTCTCTCCCCTCTATCAATCTCTTGGTTATCAAAAATCCCCAATTTCATTCCCAAGAACCCTAATCAGAATTTGTGTTTTCTCTCTTTCTCTAACGCCTTTCTCTCTCTAATTTAGTTCTTTTTCTTCTAAGGTTTTGGTCTCCCTATTCATTTTACCAATGTTTTGTTTGTGTGCCTCCTTTTCGGAGAGAAGCTGGGCCTTTTACAGGAGAGAGAGAGAATTGAAAGAGAGATTGAGTTTTAGTGTGGAGAGAGTGTTAAGGAGAGAGTGAAGAGAGCTTTTTTCATCACTGAAGAAAAGGATTCAATGAGTCAAGAGAATCGGGCGAGACAGAGAATTTTTCTTCAGAGGAATCCCCCAAATTCGAAAGGTATCTCTCTAGCTCTCCTCTCTTCATTTTTGTGTATTTTCTCTGTGAATCCTTTGTGTGAGAAGAAAATGACCTTCTTGTGTGTAGAGAGTGAGAGTTCCCATTTTCGACGCTCCCTTTGATTCCTTACTCTCTCTTTCTTTCTGTTTTCCTCTCCCCCCTTTCTCAGCTAACCAATTTTCTTGTCCCTTGTACAGCTTTGAAGATAGTGATGAATGGTGAGCTGGCCTTGATGATGAGCTGACGTGGAGGGTGATCTGGCAAGGTAAATTTCTCTCTTTCTCCTTCTATAGCCGAATTGGGAATTCTCTGCTGGTTTGAGTGTGTGATCTGCTGATTTCCTCCTTATGATGCGCTGATGTATTCTTTAATGGAAATGCTCTGTTTTTGCTTTGTTTTGCTTTGTTGACTGAACCTTACTTTGCTTGTGAAATTGTCTGTTAGCCTTTTCCCCGGCTCTTGATTCATTCCCTTTTTCTAGCTGAATGGCATTGATGAAATAATACATTACTTTTCTGTTTTTTTTTTTGTTCTAAATTCCTCCCTAATGCTCCCTATGTTTCAGGACCTTGCAAATGACTTGCTTGTTCAATCCATTGATTGTGGCTACTGTTTACCGTTACATTGGTGAAAATTTGTTGAATGGAATTACTTGCCCATTTGTGCTCTTGAGCATGTGATAGATGACTGGGATTTTTCTGTTTTGCCTGAGATTGTGTCTTAATGTGCCTCTTCTTCTTTTGTGTGATATTATGGTTGAAGATTACCTTGCAACTATAGTTCTGCATAATCAACCTTGCATTACTATGGACATCTTAACTCTGCATTTTAACCTTTGTTTGTCCATAATGGCAGACATTTTTTCATGCACCCTACTAACAGGTTAACTTTTCAGGAGCTTTAGGAGCCAAGTGCACTTGGGAGTTTTGGAGCCGAGGGGCTACTTGCGAATATGGGCATGATGGAGCACAAGTGATACAAGCAAGAGAAAAATCAACTTTGAAACTCACACTTTTTGTATATTTTTTGTATACCATAAGATGTACATGTAAAAAAAAAAAAAAACTTTAGTATCCTTAAAAAATGAAATGCAAACTCTTTTTGTATTTTTCCAAGTTCATATTTTTTGTATTTTTTAATATATATAAGCATAAGCCAAAAACTTTTACTCTTGAACAAAAAAAAAGTATAAGCCAGAACATTAATGAAAAAAAATTTGTGATTTTGTGATTTCCATTTTTTTATTCAAATGCAATTTAGATGACTAAAAACCGAATTAACCAACCTAAATTTAAAAAAATGGACCAAAATGACCAAAATACCCCTGAATGAGAAAATGACCAAAATGCCCCTTGGTGATCCTAATACTAAATAAGAAATAAAGTGATTTAAATTGAAGGATACCAGACTAAAATAGGTGTCTACAGAGACTGATGCATGGTTTTGTCCCCATTTGAAGCGTGTGGTTTTGTCCCCATTTGAAGCGTGTTGAGAGCTAGACACATTGAGGTTTTGGATGAGTGCTGCGTATGTGGAAGTCCAGGTGAGACTTTGGCCCATTTATTCTTTGATTGCCATTTTGCTAAGAGGGTATGGAGTGAAACAGTGAGTTGGATGGAAGATTTTTTTGAATCTAATGTGGCTACTGATGATTTTTGCCTAAATCTATGCGTTATGGCTCAACAAAAGGATTGTCTCGCAAAGGTTCTTATTTCCCTATGGTTGATATGATTTAATCGAAATTCTTGTTTACATGAGAGTAAGTGCTTTACTAGTGCTCATTTGGTGTGGAAAATTGACACTGCTGTTAAGGATTATGAGGGTATGTGTACTGTTAATGGCGAGCGTATTATTACTAGACAAGTTAGCAATAGAAGAGATTGGGAAGGGCAAAGATTTGTTGTGGCCAGGTGTTGTTTTGGTTCATGACATATTAGCTCTATCCTCACAATTTGAATCTATCTCTTTTAATTTTGTAAAACGGGGGGCAAATGTATTAGCCCATAATATTGCTAAGTCTGAATGTCAGTTGGGTGAACCTAAGGTGTGGGTGGGTTATTTTATATTTACTTGCCTTATATTTGTAATCTAATCCTTGATAAATGCAAAAGCATCCCGTTTACACTGAAAAAAATAAAATAAAAAAAATTTCCACCTCCGGGGAGAGGTAAATAAGCTTCAACATCATTCTTTTTACGATGTCAATATCTTGTCCCCTTCTCATGGCTAACATTTAAAACTTTTGTAAATATATCGCTGAACTCGAACTCAAACTCGTGAGTGGTGACCACTCCAACATTGTTCAAAGTTTCCCCAGCCAAAGGCATTTATCCGAATCTAAAGATAATTTTGGGTTTGTAAGCTTGTAAACATAGTTACCGGATTCAATCATATTCATCCCTGGAATTGCGTACAGGGATCATTGATCCGAATTTGCATACATTTTCATTCTGAAAACGTTGGATTCTCGACCAGATTCTATGAAAATGACTAACATAATATATTTATATAAATTGAAGAGATCGAAGAAAGTACATCTAAAGGAAAGATTTGAAACAAAAACAATTGAAACAAGTTTATTAACCTAATATATTCTTATTAAATTTGACTAGAACATTTTAATGCATTATTCTAGAAATGAGAATTTTGTGAGCTTTTGTTTCAGTTAAGAAAATTAATCAAATTTTAAAATTTTCATCATACTTTTACAAAATTTCAAATGATAACGATCTAAAAACTTATTTTAAAGCAATATTAAAGAAGCATACCCGTTCGTAATATCGAATTCTCAATCTACTTATCACACTCCAGTTCTCATCCCTACCATGTACCGGAACCGGAGTGTACCCCGATCCAGCTAAATATATGCTTATTATAACGCAAGGAAGTCTGTCAGTATATTTCTTAAATTTAAGTATAAACAATGAACTTTAACTCATCACGTTATGTATTAGCGAACTTTTATTTATTTTTCTTTTTCCAACATCTTTCTTTTTCCGGCCAAGGTTTTTCTTTTCTTTTTTCTTTATTTCTTTTTTTTTTTAGTTGAATGCGAAGGATGTCCTGTTTTTGAACTGTGATTTCTACTCTTTCTTTGACATCAGTCACACTGTGAATTCCCTTACTTGCTTGAGCAACCGCCTATACTTTTGGGACTCTGCTTGATCATTTTTGTTTTCCTCTTGAAAATGAAGTTTATGGCTTACTGCTGTTTTGGTGCCCTTGATTTTTACTTGCTTTTATTCCCTTCTGGCATATGTTATTATTGTAATAAAGTCTTTGAAGATCTGAGATAGCATTTTACCATTGCATGTACTGCATTTTCTCCATTGATTCTGCTGCCTTTTCCCAACAAGTTTTCCTTCTTCTTACTTTCACATTATCCTTATCGACATGCTTGGACATCTTTTTCCAATCCATGACACTCTTCTTATTTCCTTTTATTCATACTATCCCTGCTTGGGTATCCTTTCTCCAATTCGCAACAAGCTCTACCTCTTCTTTACCTCCAGTGTGGAGGGTGATCCTTGATCAGGGTTGATTCAAAAGAAAATCCATAAGGCTCAAAGGGGACAACAATGGATAATTTTCTACAAGTGAAGGAATAAGAAAGAAGGTCATTTATCATTTCAGATCTGGATATTTTGATGAAAGGCGACCCTTAAAAACTCAAAAACCATTTTTGAAAACTCATTTTTGAAAACCTTTTCTTGAAAACAATTTTTCGAAAAACGTTTCTTGTTTTGATAGTCTTGAAAACCTGTACATGCACATGATGTTGCAATTTTTTTTATTCTCTTTTTGCGACCTCTTTCTTTTTTAGACCCAGTTTTTTCTTTTCTCTCTCTTCTTCTTTTTTTTATTGGAATATGATGATTGATGTCTTCTGCCTCCATTCTATTGAATGACCTCTTTTTTTTTATGAGCATACTGAGTATTGCCCCCGCTACTAATCACAAAAAGGGTAAAGGTGCTTTGACAAGTGAAATGATTTGAAAGGTGCGCTTTTGGTGAATTTATTCGATTTTTGACCAATTTGTCTTTCGAAGGCCTAAAAACTGAGTTGAATTTGGCCTTTTAAAAGTAATTTGCCCCAAGGAATGGAAGGATCTCAATACGTTTCCAGGTCAAATTGGTTTCCACGAAAAAGAATGGGCTCTTTTAAGATCAATGAAATTTGAGGTTCTGAGCAGTGTTGCCATAAATCGAGTAATCATGTTATCACCTTTTAAGAAAACGTTTCAGTTTTGATCTTATCTTATCTTTTGTTCAAAACACAACTATTTATTCAAAATAATCTTGTTTGGCTCATTCGAACATTTTATTAGTCGAACATTCCTTTGCTCATTGCTCAAGTGAAAATTATAGAGCGCTTTAGGAACTGTTTCTTAGTGGTGATCACCCAATTTAGCAAACATTCACAGTCAAAAGTGCAACAATTTTAACATGATAAAATACAAATGACAAAAAGCTATGCAGATGCTATGCACGTGAGAAAAGAGTTCATCAATTTCAGAAATTCCCTTCTTATGGCAGGCTCCCATTTCCCCTTGTCACTGCTTTAGGATTGTCGACTTTTATCCATGCGATCCCAGAGTTCACTATTGAATGGCTACTGTTTGAGCGAGAGCGACTTCACTGGCACGGTCTAGCTTTTTCAAAGTATCTGAGGATGGAAAGCTCCTTGACCCATCTCTCTAGTTACGCCTTAGACGTTGCACTTGATACTTCCAAAGAGCCACCCTTTCCTGATAATGTTAGCCTCCAACAAAACGATAGGAAACAAGTAATAATATCTACAAATGATCTGCATTAACTATCTATATATATGTAAGAACTATGTCTATATGCCTGATCATATATACAAGTGAATGCATGAGCACATATACAAAGGAATGGATAAGGCATGATGGATGCATGACATATACAAATGAATGTGATGATAACATGATGATTCGTGAAAATATGCATGACAATGCAACATGACATGGTAATCTATATTGATAAACAAATGAATGGCATGGATATGCATGGTCAATTCTGCAACAGTTCTTAGTTCCCTATGGCTGATATGGTTTAATCGAAATTCTTGTTTACATGAGAGTAAGTGCTTTACTAGTGCTCATTTGGTGTGGAAAATTGACACTGTTGTTAAGGATTATGAGGAGGGTATGTGTACTGTTAATGGTGAGCGTATTATTACTAGACAAGTTAGCAATAGAAGAGATTGGGAAGGGCAAAGATTCGTTGTGGCCAGGTGCTGTTTTGGTTCATGACATATTAGCTCTATCCTCACAATTTGAATCTATCTCTTTTAATTTTGTAAAACGGTGGGCAAATGTATTAGCCCATAATATTACTAAGTCTGAATGTCAGTTGGGTTAACCTAAGGTGTGGGTGGGTTATTTTATATTTACCTGCCTTATATTTGTAATCCAATCCTTGATAAATGCAAAAGCATCCCGTTTGCACTGAAAAAAATAAAAATAAAAAAAAAATTGCCACCTCTAGGGAGAGGTAAATAAGCTTCAACATCATTCTTTTTACGATGTCAATATCTTGTCCCCTTCTCATGGCTAACATTTAAAACTTTTGTAAATATATCGCTAAACTCGAACTCAAACTCGTGAGTGGTGACTCACCACTCCAGCATTGTTCAAAGTTTGCCCAGCCAAAGGCATTTATCCGAATCTAAAGATAATTTTGGGTTTGTAAGCTTGCAAACATAGTTACCGGATTCAATCATATTCATCCCTGGAATTGCGTACAGGGATCATTGATCCGAATTCGCATACATTTGCATTCTGAAAACGTTGGATTCTCGACCGGATTCTATGAAAATGACTAACAGAATATATTTATATAAATTGAAGAGATCGAAGAAAGTACATCTAAAGGAAAGATTTGAAACAAAAACAACAAAAACAAGTTTATTAACCTAATATATTCTTATTAAATTTGACTTGAACATTTTAATGCATTAGTAGGGATGGGCGTCGGTCGGTTTCGGTCGGGTCGGGGGGGATTTTTTTTGAATTTGGGCTACCGACCGACGGTGGGATTGCCACCGATCACCGACCGACAGGTGATGGAAACCGCAATCCACCGACCGACGTCGGTTTCGTTCGGGTGGTCGGTTTTCATCACCTGTCGGTTTCTTCAATTCCAATTGAATATCAAATTTCAAATTGTCAAATACTCAAATTACATTGCAAATATACAACTGATTAAACTGTTTGCTATATGCTGCCAAATTACAACTCCAAAAATTACAATTAACATTAAAGTTTGCTAATTGCTAAATGCTAATCTTTACACTAACAGTAAGCTTGCTTGCTATTTGCTAAGTCTCCCACTTCACAAAAAAAACCTTTGGGAGAGCAATTGCTGCAATTCTATCATGTCAACTCATCTATGGACTATGTACAAAATATTTGCATCTCCAATACCCAATTAGCCAGTAGCCACTAGCATCTACAATCTAAACTCTAAAGATTCTATTCCATTTACAAAAAAGAAGCAAGGCAAGCTGCAAGCATTTACAAAAAGTCTTGTCACATGTGTCTCCAATTGACCAATTCCATTGGCATTCTTCAGTTCAGCAGTAGTATTCACACATCAGTATTCAGTAACATCAGCTTTACAGTTTTACTTACGAATGGCAAAAAACAGCAGCATCATCAAAATCTGTTTCCAAATCTGTTTCCAATCAGAATAATATATTCACTTATTCAGCTCATTCAAAATAGACAGAAACCAATCAATTCTGTACAGATTTCAATATATATACATACATAGTCACAAATTTCAGAAATCAGAATTCACAAATTCAGAGAATTCACTCATTCAGAATAAACATTTTGAATATATACTCAGTATATATGCATACATAGTCTTATTTCAGTATATATACTTGCATAGTCACAACTCACAACAAATTTCAGAATTCGCAAATCACAAATTTCAGAATTCACAATTTTCAGAATTCAGAATTCAATGCAGAATAAACATTTTTCAGTATATATACATACATAGTCAGAAATTTCAGAAATCATATATTAGTGATTATGATATCAGAATTCAAGGCATTTTCATATTATTGTAATTTCTAGTAATATTGATTAATAAAAGTATAAAACATTACCTAAAATGTCCCAATCCTTTCTCACATATCAATTAGGGGTTCTATCGAGACCTTCTTCAATTCTGTAAAAGAAGTGTTTAAAGTGCAAGTTAAGTTAGATTGTTAGATGAAAACAGAAATTTAAATAAAGAAATAGACAAGTAATAACTAACAAGTTTAGTAGTTTACCTTGGGCTAGTTGATCAAACTCGAATTGTTCCTCCATGTCAGCATTAAGGTTGACTGTCGAAAGTGCCACGTAGCCAGTCTTGTCCACAAACTAGGGCTTGAACGAACTTTGAATTGAGGCGGCTTCGATATACATCAAGGACACGTCCACCAGTGCTAAAAGCACTCTCGGAAGCCACAGTGGATACGGGAACAGCTAGTACATCTCTTGCCATGCAAGAGAGGATCGGAAACCGTGGGCTATTGATCTTCCACCAGCCAAGTACATCAAAATCTCCAGCTTTTTTTCCAGATCCTCTTTCAAATATACATCCAATTCAGATCTGTTTTCCTCTTTCCCGGACTCCATTTCATGCTTCCAGAACATGTCCATGGCACTTTCTTCATTACCTTCACCAAGGGGATCAACAGAAGTGACTGCCTCCTCCATAGTAGCATCATTACCACCACTACCAGACCCTTTTTCAGGACTCAACAATGTCTTATAGCCTTCAAATAACTCTTTTGTAGCTTCTTGCACTGTCTTCATTAAATCAGAATATTCACCTTCATTATATATCCGCTTAATGCAAAAATCCCCAAAACCGAGCTTCTTCCTAGGGTCAAGAATGGAGGCCACATATATAATCATATTCATCTTGTCGATCTGCCCCCAATATTTGTTGTATTTTGCCTTCATGTTTGCTGCCATCGAGCTCAACTCTTTTGAAGGGTGTTTTTCCAAATCCTTCAAGGCCATGAATACCTTGAACACTTCATCCAACAAGCTACTAGAAGTGACATAAGAAGTGCCAGACACTTTAACTGTCAATGTGTAAAACTTTTTAAGAAAAACACATAAACACCTAGCAACCTCAAAGTCAGAACTAGTAGGCAGCCCCCCAGATGCTCTAAGATGCTCTCTATAAATTGGATCAACATACTCAAATGCCTCAAAAGCTTTCTCATACTTCTCAGCTACATCAAGCATCAAGTACGTGCTATTCCACCTAGTGCAAACATCAAGGCACAATCCTTTATCACACTTCACCTTTTCTTCTTTAGCACAAGCCATAAACTTTTCCAATCTTCCATTTGAAGCCCTAACGAATTTTACAGCCTCTCTAATCTTCCCCACAGAAGAATCAAATTCCTTCTCCTTTAATCCATCTCCAACAATCAAATTTAAGATGTGAGCCACACATCTCATATGCAGAAATTTCCCACCCCCAAGACAAGTCTTTTCCTTCAAAAATTTCTTCTTCAAGTACCCAACAGCCACATCATTGTTAGTGGCATTATCAACAGTGACACAGAACACTGTATCCAAGCCCCAATCCTTCAAACATTTCTCCAAAGCTTTCCCAAGCATTTCTCCCTTATGACCCGAGATTGGATAAAAGCTTATTATCCTTTTAACCAATTTCCAATCTTCATCAACATAATGGGCAGTTACACACATATAGCTGCTCTTCTGAATTGATGTCCAAGTATCAGTTGTGAGGGAGACTCGAAATCTATTGGAGTTCATTTGCTTCTTCACTTGTTTTTTGGCATCACAATACAATTGAAAACAGCCATTTGCTATTGTCTTCCTAGATGGCATAACAAATTTAGGTTGGGTTGTTTTCATTGCATGCCTAAACCCTTTTGCCTCCACAAACCTGAAGGGCAATTCATCAATAATGATCATGGTTGCAACAGCTTTCCTTGTGGCCTCTTGACTAAATTTCCATGTTCCCACACTCCCACTCCCATTTCCACCTTCTTCAACATTAAATGTTAACTCTGTTTGGGCACTATCTTGCTCAATTCTAGCATGTAAAGGGGATTTGGGGCAACTATTTTCAAGATGGCTCTTCATAGAACTAGTGCCATTTTTTTTAGTGTGTGCATTAAATGTCATGGGGCAATAGTTGCACTTAGCCATAAAACTCCCACCAACCCCTTCAAATGTAGTCACATTGTCCCAAACAATTGAAGATTTCCTACTACTAGAACTTGGAGTATAAGCAGTATTCCTAGCTTTTTTTCTAGATGATGGGTCAAGAGGGGGCTTACCACTTTGAGTAGTGCAACCAGAAAGTCCTTGATCAGAACCACGAGCAAGGCCTAGGTCCCGTAATTCCCCTGCATCAGGGTCTGCATCAAGTTCTGGATTGAGATCATCATGTCTCAATGAATCATAAATCTCAGACTCTGACATCCTACAAAAAAAACATGAACCATATATTTCAGATTACAAGCCAAAACAATGTCCTGCATAAACATATTAAGAATTCAGAATTTAGACCTCAAAATTCAGAACACACATTAGTACATTACAGAAATTCAGAGTTCAAAAATTTCAAAACAGTATTTATATTTCAAAAATCAAAACCATATATTTCAGAATTCAGAATTCTGAATGCATATTTCAGAATCCATATTTCAACTCAATCATGAAAGACAAGCAAATTTCAGAATCTTCTACCACTTTAATCCAATCCTCTTAAAGACAGACAATGATTTTTGAAGATTTCATCATGATTATGTTTCCAGAGACAAACAGATTGCCACAAACAGATTATGTTTGTCAGGTTTGAAATAATTACACACCATTGGCCCCAGAAATTTATCATTCTGTTCATCAGCAGCAGCAATTTATGTTTTGTAGTAGTAACACACTCATTAAATTTTCACATGCTATACCAAAGCATTATTACCATATTGAAAAACATTTTAGAAATTTCCAGAATTTGATTGGGTTTTTGTTTTAATGCCCATTAGTGACCAATTATGCAGTTGATGAGTGTTTTGCAAGAACTACTAAATCTGCAGGGGATTTGTTGGATTTGATACCAAATTGTCTCAAAAATCTTTTGTATTTAAGGTTGTAAACCCAAATCTGCCCTAATTGCAAACCTTTGAAAGAATCTGCCTTTTGAGGAGACTATTTTGACAGAACAGATATATATATTTACAGCATTAATCAGAATCTGATGAAAAAACACTGTATTCCTTGAAGATTAAAATGTTGAGATAATACTAAATCAGAAATGATAATAATTGCTGAAACTTCTCAAAACTTCAATCAGAATTAATAGAATACTAAAACATTATCCAAAATCTATATGCTATTACTTGTGGTTTAGCCAAGAAAACTGGCTTTTGTTTTTAATGCTGCACGTTTGAATTTTTGGTATCTAATCTGCAATTTATATCAACTAGGCCAGACCAGAAGGAATCATGAATGAAACAAATCAGGGACTCAGGGAGTAATTATAAATAGGCACAGCACAAATGAAACATCAATAATGCAATATAATAAGAACCATACACTTCAAATGAAATCAATTAATCAAACCTGATACCTTTTGAAATCCCCAGGTGAGACGGTGAGAGGCTGAGACTTGAGAGCAGACTTGAAATCCACAAAATCCCTAGTTAAAACCAGAACAAAAAGCATGAAAAACATTAAAACAGTAAGTTAAAACAGAATAATAAAATTACATCCTCAACTAATTACATAAAATTGCATTAAATTAGGTAGGAAATAGATAATACCTTGATTTGATTCACGTTAGGAGCCTAAACTTTACCACGAAATGAAGATTTTGACGAATGGGTAGATAATTTCAGGCAAATTTGAAAGAAAAGAGAGTTAGGGTTTGAATTGGGGATTTTGAAAACTACCTAAATCTAGGGCTAAATCGGGTAAACTAAACCCCGAAAATGAAGGAGAATGCCGGAGGACGAGTCCCGACCTCCGACTGTCTGTCGAGAGGCTCCCCGCCGGCCCTAGATTGATCGGAGACGGAGAAGAAGAGACGAGAAACAGAGAAGGAAAAGAGAGGGAAATCGCCAAATCGGGGGGAAGGAGAGAGAAAGAAAATGTGAAAGTGGTTTACATTTTTTTTTTATCTTAACCTATATATATTTTTGTAATTTCTGATAAATATTATATATATAAATATAAATATAAATTATATATATATTTATATAATATAAGTCGGTCGGTTTCGGGTCCAAAAAATAAGACCCGAAAACCGACCGAATAATTGACATTACCGTCGGCTTATAACCGACAAGCCGAGCCGACTCCATGCGCCGACCCACCTAAGCTCGGTTGGGTCGATAGCGGTCGGTGGGTCGGTTTCACCCGACCCATGCCCATCCCTATGCATTATTCTAGAAATGAGAATTTTTGTGAGCTTTTATTTCAGTTAAGAAAATTAATCAAATTTTAAAATTTTCATCATACTTTTACAAAATTTCAAATGATAACGATCTAAAAACTTATCTTAAAGCAATATTAAAGAAGCATACCCGTTCGTAATATCGAATTTTCAATCTATTTATCACACTCCAGTTCTCATCCCTACCATGTACCGGAACCGGAGTGTACCCCGATTCAGCTAAATATATGCTTATTTTAACGCAAGTCTGTCAGTATATTTCTTAAATTTAAGTATAAACAATGAACTTTAACTCATCACTTTATGTATTAGCGAAAATGATGATCATATATTCAACAAAAAAAAAAAAAAAAAATTGATGACCATACAAGAAGAACGAGTGCTCAAAGTCAAAATGGGAAAATGAGTTCACTCTTCCAATTCCAAGGACATTCGCTCAAATACATAACCCCCTCCTACTATTGACACTGTTACTGGTTTTTCTTTACAATGTCTTGACCCAAAAATAAAAATTAACAACTCACACCCAGAAAACAAAAATTATGAAATAAAAATTTGAAACGAAACGGAATGAAACAAGACCAAAGACTACAAGAAATAATACATCTATATGCAACAATATATATATAGAAGGATGTACAACAAAGACAACATTGTTCCTCTGGACTAACTTACTCCATCTCTGGTTAGTTCCACGGGGGCGATGATGGTCTGTATACAAAATCCTGAGAAGATGTGCCATAGTTCAGATCAAGGTTATGCAGCTGCTCCATTAATTGGGAACGCCTTTCCTTGAAAAAATCAAGACGGGTTGTTAATTCTACCAAAGCAGAAGAAGCTGCTGATGGATGTCTTGGATATTCAACCACCTGAAAAATGGGCATATCAGTATCCACCAGCTATTTCAAAACAATTAGGTCTAAGTTGGGGCGATCAGCCAGTTTGAAGGTTTCAACTTTTTAAGGTATAGTCAAGCTTATTGTAATTTGAATCAGGATTCACACCTTTCATTGGTCAGTCACCATCAAATAAAAACTTACCTCTGCAGCTCTAGAAGTGGAGGGGATAGAGGCAGAATCAACTGCACAAAGTTCATCCAAAGAAATATTTGCTGATGCCTCGGTACTTTTTGAGTCACTCAAGCTTGTTGATTCCATAAATTGCTTTCGAGTCGGCTGCCTGCTGCTGTTGCCAACTGCCAATCCCTGTCCTTTAACATTTCTCCACTCTGCCCCTAACAAATTCTCCTGTGGCATAATATCATATTTAGAAAGGATAAGGTGAGGAGTGAACATTAATATCAGCAACAACTTAGGAGAAGTTCCCTAGGGTATATTTCATATGAGCAGCGTCTAATATTTTGAGGTATCCAAGATTTGAATAAACATGTGATAAATGGCACAAAAAAAAATTTGTTTACTCGTATTTTGGAAATGTGTCAAAAAAATTAGAGACTACTCACATTAAATATACCCAAGAAACTTCACCTCAACTGCTGCCATTAATATCAGAACAAAGGATGATGTATAATGGATGCAAAGTAAAGCATTTACTGATCTAAATCTTCATTTCACTTTTGTGCTCACTACAAAGTAAATTCCTTGATTTACACATCAGATGCAAAACAGCCAATGGCTGCTTTCATATATGAGAATATATAACCCTCTTTCGTTTCTATTTTGGATCAAAAGCCCAGAAGAAAAGAAACCCAATTAGTAGAGGTCATCCAAATAATTTAACGACAGTGGGTCATCAGGGTTTTGACTAGGTTTTAACCCACTTCGCAATTAGGGATTTTCCAGCATAAATTCTTTAATGTCCCAATTAAACTGGGTCAAGTCACTTAAACTGGGTCAAAACAAAACAAAACAAAACAATTAAATAATGAAAGCCAACAAAAATCAAATTTTTAGAATTTTCCAAGACAATATTAAAGTCCAATTTAATCATGCATAGATCTTTTATAATATATAAGATATTAAAAGCATACCTCTGTTCTTTGTTTCCTCTCGTGATTACAAAAGGCAAGGGTTGTGTCAAAATCTTGCTGAAGAAACCTCCTGCAGATTTAAAAGAAATACATTTTAAGTAGAGGGAAAGGAGCAGACAAACTTGACAGGCCTCTATGGTTGACCATTTTAACGGGTGCACATTAAAAAGTGCATCAAGATGATAAAACAATGTCTATGTTAGCAAAAATTGCAAATCTTTCAAAATCACCATATTACATATTATGACTACTACAAGACAATAATAACTATTCATAGCCACATAGCTAAAGGCTCTTCCCATCTCTGGAATCAATTGTTGGGTTTTTTCAAACATTCCCTTCCAAACCTCGAATCCAAGCTAATTAATTGAGGATTTTGGTTTCAATGATTTTGGAAGCTACTAGAAAGATGGTTCTCCTCTCACACTCCACTCAACAAAAGGCACCAACAAAAAAGTCTATTCTTCCTGTTGTCCTGTAAAATCCTCATCTTCTTAAGGGCTTGAATTCACCTCAAGAGCCAAAGAACTTCAAAAGACTGTAGTCTTTACAGATATTTGACAAGATCACCTGAATGAGCCTTAGTCTTAAGTAACTATATTTATGTTAACAGCTAGAAGACAACAGAAAGCCACAATATCCATGCATGTATTTAGGCTAATATGATGTTGGCTATTAGAATCCAAAAGAGGGAGCTTGGTTTGGCAAAAAAAAAAAAAAAAAGAAGAGGGAGCTTGGAGAAAACTTCTAGTCAACGAACCAACTGGATGAAAAACAAGATGAGTTATAATGTTGTGCGTAACAAGCAAAGATGAAATGCATCCACTCAAAAGTGATTTGAAATCTTAAACCAGAATTAGAATGAACTCACTGTTGAGAGTTATGATTTTGGACATGTTGATATCGATCGCAAGCATCAGAGAGGGAACCATAATGATGCTGCCTCTGCTGATTCAACTGATGATGGAGTTCAGCAACTTTTTGCTTCAATCTGGCCACATCAGCTTCGGCAAGGGCAATCTCCTCAAGCTCGGCCCTTGTCTTTACATCAATTTAAGTTGTAAGGAAGAGGACTGCTAAATTTGTAAAGACAAATAACACTCAACATCTGTACAAACCTTGGAATCCATTCCACGAGAACTAGAAAATTGCCCAGATGACATGCTCAATCCAACTTCAAGTGCCGCTCTAAGATCCCTTTCAGCTTGTAGCTGCTCTTGTAATCTAGAGACCTATAGATTCATTTAGGGGCTATTAGGAGCCAACTTTGGGAACACTATTTATCAATAAAATCTAGATAATCAGATAAGATAAAATCATTTTCTCAACAAGAAAGAAGATAGACCAAAGTGTAAGCTGTAAATATCAAGCAAGCTATCAAGTCTGTAAGTTAGTATGGCTCCCTGCAAATTTAACTTCATCCAATCATCTAAGCAGGCAGCCAATAGTTCAAGCACCTTCACTTTCCAAAATTTTTTTTGTACTTGATGTACTTGAGAAATGGCACAAGAAATATATTTAGAACAATATGAGCCCATTGGGTAGTCAGCACCCAGAAACTTATAAAAACATTTTCTCTTTCAAACAGGTCTAAAAAAAGTTCAGAATTCTAACACCTTCAATATCAAATTGAAGAGTAAGGTCAATAGAATAATCAAAAGCTTAAAACAAAATGAACGATATACTTGCAGTCCATGATGATAGGATTAAATTTAGAATCCAAGGATGGTTTCTAACTATTTCAATAAAACAAAGTTTAAAAGCTTCTTCTTCATTGAAGTGAAAATAAATAAAGAAATAAAACACCAAGAAAATTCACAAAAAAAGGGCCGAAATCAAGCATGTACTAATCCAAAAATGAGTGCAAAGTGCTAAGCAAAAGTTAAGACTCAATTCCTTGCTAAACATAAAATGCAAAAATAGCAAGCAGATTATGAGATGAGAAATTCTGAGGAAACACAAGGTGTTCAATGGGAGAAAATGGAATACATCTTGTTCAAGTGCCAAGCGACGTTCATGCAATGCTTGTTTTCTTCTTTCCAAGCTAGCTTGTAAAATTGCATTTCCTCTAGCCTACAACAGGTCATGAGAATTCAGTCAGTGGAAGCACCAAAAAAAAAACCAAAAGAGAGAGAGAGACAGGTCTTCTAATTGAGCATAGAATGGTTTCAATAAGGCGACACTACCTCTTTTGCTATTCGGTGTTGCAGATCATTCTTTGTGATCTCAAGCCTCTGTATAGCAAGCCTACAAGTTCAAAAGATCGGTTTTGTGGTTAAACATGGCAGAAATTAGATTTAGGCCACAACAATTCTAATATAAGAACGCAACAGCTGAGTATTAGAACATATGGGCATCTTATAATGCTATCAAGTCAAAAATCAGATCTAAATAAATTTTTAAGATACATACTACAAGTCATAGTTCTACTAGCAAGAGCAGTGAAGCAAAAAGCATGAGCAATAGTTTTTAAATGATCCAACTAATAAAGACAAATACAAAACTAAAGCTAAAAGTTACAAGCTGTATGAGTATCTTACTCTTCTTCGCCAGAAGAATCTACAGATTCCATTGATGGTGTCTTCCTGGCCTGCTAAACAAAATTGACAAGGATTCAAGTAAGCTGGGTTTAAATATGTTAGCCCAAAATAAAACTAGAAATGAGAGTAAAACACATCATTCTAATTCCACGTGTGAAACCAAAGCATACATGTTCATCAACAAAATAAAAAAAATAATGAGTAAGTTGCACAAAATGTTTAATAGGAGTGAGAATAAATTTGATTGTTCCCAAGCCTGTCACTTATCATGCAATTCTTTAAAACCCAAAGGGTTTCTGTTAAGATTGACATTGAGCAGCTTCCCAAATGAGTTAGGGCCAAAAGAATTTTTTAAGAGTACCACACAAAGGAGAAAGTAGAGATGGAGAAGATTTATCCATGCAAAGAAACTGATATTTGAAGTTATATCACCCACAAATATTAAAATTAAATGAAAAAAGTGTTATCTCATTGAATGATGGAATAATTTAGCATAGCAGTTTTTTTTTAACAAACAAACTTAGTACTAAAACTGCTAGGCTAATTTTTTT
>AWWV01008431.1:0-21731 GCA_001974805.1 Corchorus capsularis
AAAAAAATTAGCCTAGCAGTTTTAGTACTAAGTTTGTTTGTTGTGCTTTGTGTGCAGCATGTGTAATGGGAAAACAGAATGCAGAAACAAGAACACTAAAAAGAGATACAAGAACAAGTAAAGTGTTATAGCGACATAAATTCTGTTTAATTTCATCAACCAAATTGAAATCCATCCAGATATTGCTTAAATTAGTATTATGTGCATAATGCAGGTCTGAGAGTTCCCTTGAACTAGACAAGGCATGATAAAATGGTAACTCACATTGCTTCTTCCCCAGAATGTTGATCTCTTTGCACTAAGACTGGAGCCTTTAGATTTAGCAACTGCCTTCTCAGTGGAAGATTCAAGTCCAGGTGCAGATATAGGATGGCCAGGATCCATTGATGACAGAATCTCACCCATTGACCGATAAGATTCACCAGTAGGTAGCACACTAGGGACATCTATATCATTAATTGGATTTTCATTTCCTTTATTTTGCCTACCTTGTTCTTCAAGCTGAGCATCAGGATTTCTAATCTGTGGAGGATCTAAAGCTAAGCTTGAACTATCAGCCTGAGCATGATTATCTCTAGGGGATCCAACATCTGAACCATCATACCCAAATGCCTGGACACAAAGAATATAAATATACCAATTAGTTAAAACAGATTATCACTCAAGTTCTAAATGTGCTTTAGTAGAAAGGAATGAATAATTAGCACTAAACTTAGTATCTATCTTGAGAAAATTAGTTTACACGACAGATCTGAAAAAAGTGCCCGTGTTATTGATAAAGCATTGAAACATCAAACAACCTAAAATAAAAAAACTAGAAGGTTTCATTAATTCAATCTCCAGCCATTTGTCAAGGCTAATACCTAGTATGCACCAACGACCCTTAACTAGATGGGGAAAGGCACATGTATAAAACAATGCTCGTCATAAAATACTTAAGAGTGAAATTTAGCTTATCAAATTTCAACATATTCAATTTCAACTTCCACTCTCTGGCAGAAAATGATGTATTTACATAGATGCATCAGTAGGCTCTAAGTGCATATAATGAACCTATCTTTGTTTTGGTTCTCCGAATTTATCCCCACTGCTTTTTAACAACATACAAATAACTTCCTTTTCATTATATCCTCTTTTATAAAGTATCCATTTCAATTAAACTAACTCAAATTCTATGAATAGCACACTCTTGCAAATCTCCTTATTGCATAGGAACAAGCCAAGATACTTGTTCACAGAACATGATTGTTAAATAGTTCTATAATTGTGTAGACAACACTCCAAAAGAATCAATCATATCATTCCTGCCTGCAGAGTACAAGCAAAAGAGCTAGGAGATGGACTATTATTGGTAACGAAGCTCATCAACATCTTAATTATACACCAAGTTCACTAAACCAACCAACTAAAGAACTTGTAACTATAGTGCAATAAAAAAAAAAGAACTTGTAATTAATTTTCACATCCAGGACACCTTGACATGATTTCTGAACATTGATCATCACAAATGACACTATAACAATATCTCATGTTGGTGTCAGTATGCATGTTTGTGGATGTGAGCATACATGAGTGAAAAATCTTTATGTTTATATTAGAGAAAGGGGGTGACAGAAACCTTGTAGTCATACAGATCACTGCCAGCATAACCGCTGCTTTCACTTAATTTCCCACTTAAAACACGTTCAGGATCATCATCTGTGTCAGGATCCGCTTCATTTTCTGCATCATGGTAGCCATTGTCTTTCATACCAGGATTTTCATCATCAGTTGAATCTTCACTAGCACTATTTTCAATCCGAGAGTCAGCTGAAATAGAACACCTTTGTAGATTTTCATCCTGAAACAGCACAAGTAATCACCACAATAGCGTTATACTATGGGAGACTGCAAATATAGGGCTCTGATAATGCTAAGTTTAACTAAAATTTAAAAAAAGAAAACAAAACAAAAAAAAACAAAAGAAAGAAAGAAAGAAAGAAAGAAAGAAAGAAAGAAGAAAAGAAAAGAAAAGAAAAGAAAAGGTTTGCAGTCATTGGAAATATCACAAGGTAGAAACGAGGTTTCAATAATTAATGCCAGGATGAACAACTCAGCTTTGCAATTGCTCAACAATAAGGCACAAAATGGCAGTGTCTTCGAAACCATGGCAGCAGTCTTAGCTGAGTTCTGAAAGTTTATGCTAAAAAGTTAAATGACTATAAATGGTATAATATTATTTCATGCATCATAAGTTTATATAACCTCTTGTTCATGATATATCGTTTGAATACAAACTTTGGTATGAAATATTCTTAAGAAGGCCCATAGAGTAGGGTTTAGCATGTAGCCTAAAAAATCATAAAGCAGGCATTTACATCGATAAGCCATATCAAACAACAATGAAGTTGTGAGCATCTTACATCAAAAATATTCTCATACTCCTCCAGAAGAGTAGTAATGATGGCTTGAGCGTTATTAGCCGCATTTGCAGCAGCAAGAAGCTGTGCTGAATTATCACCATTAACATCAAAGTCATCCTCCAATTCACATTCACCAGCTAATAGGGGGCGTAAAAGCAAGGGTGCCATGCATGCAGCTACAGCAGATGGAGTCATTCGGTTCTCTTGAGCATGAGATGAGATTGTATGCATCATCTTCAGAATCCTGCAAAACATGATGCATATCAAGTTATATCAATCGCTAATTATTTGTAAGAAACTTCTACTAAGTAATTTCACCCATGTAACAGACAAATTTGAAGTACATATAAGAGGCAATAGTTATAAAAATAAAATGCTAGGGAAACACTTTTGTCAATACGAAACTCCCAAAAATCGAAGTGCCAAATGATCAAGTAGTTTCAGCTCTACTTTCTGTTGTCTAAGCACTTGATGTTGTAGAGAACCATTCCCACAAAATGTCATGCCACAGTGAGCACAACCAAGTGAGATAACTAGATGGTTAATGCTATATGTTCTTAGCAATGAATCACAAGATCACAAGTTAAGAATATAAAAGTAACAAGTATCTATTGAATGAAATGCATAGCTTAAAATCACAAAAGTTTTAAAGCACAGCAACACTAGGGCACAATAGATGCAAATTGGGGGAAAAAGGTAAAACCTATCATGTCTGAATGAGAGAGGGAGGGTACCTTTGCAACAGTCGCCTGTTCGGTTCAGGAAATGTCTCTAATATTGCAGAGCGCATTGCACTTATCCGCGCTTCCTTCCGATCGATTTCTTGTCCAATATAAATGTTAACCAAAGTATTAACTTTTAACATAATTAACAATAAAAAGTTTAAAAAAAAACAAACAATATAAAAATTTGTTGAACAGAACTAGATGCTCCTCTAATATAATCAAAATGATACATAATTCATTGCTCCAGTTGCAGTTTAACTCAGCAACTTAATGGAATGAAGAAGGAACCATAAGAACCTTATCAATATGGTATTTTCTTAAATTTGGTCAAAGTAATATATACATGTGCTCCAAGATAACATAGAGTTCTAAGACAGAAAAAACCTGTTTACTCGGGTTAATAAGTTTATACACAAAAAGAACGACAGGGTGGCAATGGTAAAGCCAATGAGGAAATAACAACAATAGGAAATTCAGACCATCAACCAATGCAATTTAAACAACACCCGTGTAGAACCATGTCAAACCAAATAGGATTCAATACCTTTTATTTTTTAACAAAATGATCTGACATAACAAAACCTCCCAATAAGCTTGGCTACATGCCAGCAAATATCTTATTTCTCAACATCTATATTTAAAAATTTTGTGTTCTTTTAATTCAAGTGACAGCAAAAATGGACTGCTTTGTCAGTTGAGATAATGTAAATGCTAAGTAATATATTAAAAACTTCTCAAACACACCAAAAATTTCATTATCCCCTTAAATACAGATATATTTTAAGTTTTCATGATTAATATGTTTGCTCAATAATTATGTGTGCAATACATGTTTGCTCAATAATTATGGTATGTCATTTGCCATGTTTTTAAGCATATCTTGGTCTAGGGTAGAATTTTATTGATTTACTTCCATAAATTGGCCAAAGATAGAGGGCTGTTCAAGCTCTGAGTGCCCTATTCCTCTATTCATGCTAGGCTTTCCATTTCTATGTATGTTGTACCTGCTATATAAACTCAGCATGCAAAGATTCATGGGTATAAAATAAAGCAAGCATGTGAAGCATCAAATTCTGTCCCAAGAATAGGTAATGAGGATTTATTAAAACAATAAATATACAATCAAAACTCAAAGTGAAAAACTTAAGAGAAAAACTGGGAAATTGTAAAGAGAAGACTTATTATCTAAAAAGAAAAGAGTCGAACGTACTGTAAGCCTCCAGCAATGCAGTGCAGCAGGATGCAGGAACTGGAGATGAGGGTAGCTCCCTTAGTACATGCTGTGAATCAAACACCTCAGTTGATTAAGGATTCATCAACATTAATCTGAAAATGACAAATTGGCATAATATGCTGACAAAAACTACCTTGACACAGTCTCCCACAACATGAGCATCCTCATCAGAACCAAATTCCGTCTTGCCTAGATTACAAAAAATAAGATAAAACTACAGCCTTAGTTTGAATAGCATGCCAGAAACATAACTCAATATATTGGAAACATAGAAAACAGTTGAGATTCAAACAAGCAAAAATTAGAATATTCTAAAATAATGTTAACATTAAACCAAAAAAAAAAATACCCTGCTCATATTCTTGAACTCTGCGATCAACCTCCTCAACATCGGCAGACTGACGTAGTATTCCCTCAACTTTAGTTCCTGTTGTAGAAACGTCATAAAGTAAGCAAAAGAAAAAAGGAATATATATGCCTTCAAATCTCTTCATGTAATCAGTGAAATTCCAAGTTTGTTCCTAAAAAGTAAACTTGATACAACTTAACTATACAAACTCAAGTGGATTGACATCCTAACAATCCCAAATTGATGAAATACCAGAAGGTTGTACAGTCTAGCTGAGTCAACATCTCAGAAAGTCGGAGCTAGAATGAGGTAAGAGAAATAGATCAAAAGGGCAGTGGTGGGCATAGACATTTTGAATACAATTGTAAAAAATCTGCTACACTAGGATCCAACCCTACTTCAATATTTTAAAATCAAATATCTGCAGCTATGTGAGTAAAAGAGGTAATAAAAATTGTAATGCCATTTGATTTTGATCCTTAATACTTTCTCCTGAAATGACACCAATCTTCAATACGATCAACCCAAAAGCTCTCACAACTGCTTTTTTCTATAGTCTACAAAGAGAACCTAAAGAGCCATTAGGTCCTTACAGAAGCATAATAATTTTTTACATGAAGCTATGGATATCTACGTTAAAACCAAATCAATGGTCACATATCTTCCCTATTGTTATGATCAGAAGAATAAAATTGATTCCAGAGATTTAACACTAAAAATTTCTACACGATAAATTCTATCAAACAACAAAACAGAGAATAATAAAATATCCAAATTACAATCACCACTCACCAAACTTCTCAAGAAACCGGAGAGCTTTCTCTAAAAAAGATGGGCTCCCGTCAATATCTTCAAGCGCAAGCAAAATCGGTCTTCCAACAACCAATGATTTAGCGGTGCGTTTGTCTCTCCCTAAGAAGAATCAGAAAATCTAATATAAATTAGCATAACATAACAGACAAATCGGTAAACAAAGAATGGTAATTATCAAATAAATTGAATAAGCATCTATGGGGAACAAACATTGATGGAATGACCCTTCAATTGCATCACTCGTGTCATTTCGAAAAATTCCATTATGTCCCATGACAAGCGCAGCACTTGGCGCTTGTGCAAGGGCATGTTCTAAAGCTGTCTTCCACTCGTACAAATCCTCTGATGTCTCTGCCTGGAATTTAGAAAGCAATAAGGAAGGTATTAGAAAAAGACCAATGAGAACCCATTCAAATGTATCAAAGAAAATAGGAAACATAAACAATATTCAACTACAGATGAAGCACCTTAAGAGTGAAAGCCCGTCCATCACGTCCATCAGGAAACAATACAGTCAACAATTTTTTATCTTCTCTAACAACAACACTGCCGAAAAAAAAAAAAACTATAAGCAAGAGTGTTCTGACAACTATCACTGGAAACATATAATGTCCATTGATCATCCACACCTTCCAGAATTGTTCAAGTCAATGCCTCCCAAAGTTAAATTAACTTCACCACCTCTTTGGGGAAGGGCACTCTGCAAGAGATTAGCATGAGAAAGAAATGGTCAGAACATCCTTCCCTCTACAAGAAAATAAATCAATAAGCATTTATTTTGGTTAACACCTGGAAAATAAGACCCTTAAGCAACATGGGAAAAGGTAGACATGAAAATTATCAATCTCTCCCCCTTTCCCTCTCATAAAATCAAGGGAGGGTTACATAAAAAGATGAGGTCATAAAACCCATTGCTGTATATAGCAAAAAATAAAAAATAAAAAAATAATAATAATAATAATAATAATAAAACCCATTGCTGTTCAAACATTTTAACATTGTCTAAACAACAAAAGGGAAAGTTGTGAAATCTGATATTATTTCCAAATAAACCATAATGTTGGACTGGCATCAAGATGAAGACTCCTATAGCAATAACTTTTGAACAGGGTAGCTGAGACTTTTCTCATCAGTTTTCACCTTTTACCTTTAGGATAAGAGGGGAATGGTAGATGATATCATATTGCATTCTTTCTCATCATAAACACAGACGATATAAGTATTTTTAATTCAGAATACAAGTTTTGCTCTTAAAACTGACACAAACTTTATCTGCTGATAACTTTGAAGAGTGTTGTTCGAAGACCTTAACCGGATGATACATTAATAGGAAGTGCTGCACTTGCTTGTAGCCAGATCTTCAGAAAATCTCGATAAAAGTTAGTAACAATAGTCCTTCCCAATTTTTGCACAGAAAACAAGATTCTCAGATCATGCAAATTGTGACCAGTCAGTCTCTCAAGGGGCAGATGCTGCACATATGGTTGCGAGGTCAGGAAGAATGTTTTGTACCAAGCCAGGGTTCCTTCCTGGCCAACAAGTGAAGACATTCAACTCATCTTGGATAATTATACTGCCTCAGAAGGTCAAATTCCCAGCTTTAAATTTGCCAACTCATCCAATGAAGACATGAATGCTGATGCAGAGCCCTTAGTAGCAAGAGGATAGTAATAAGAAACTCTCTTCTCACAAAAAATTGTAAAGATTCACCTCTTTGAACAATTCATGCCAGTTCTCTCTGAGGTAAGAACAAGGCTTGTCCAACAGCAAGTATAGAAAGGCATTTGCCATGCAATGTAAAACTATTTCCTTAACCTCAAGTATGCAGAGCACCTCAGCATATTAACACATGATAAGACTATCTCCACAACCACCATCAATCCCAACTTAAATTGATAAGTCACAAAAAATGAGTTCCAGCTTATATAATACCATAATAAGGAGTCCAATAATGCAGAAAGATCCTTGCAATGTTAAGTCAAAGAACTTCAAGAAATTCAACAAGGCCCTCAAAATTGATGGTAATCCCTTAAATTCTAGGATCCAAGTGATGAAGGTATCGTGCCTAAAATGCGTTCCAAATTTAGCCACCAACAACATAGGTGATACTGGTGCAGCACAAATACACCAACAGGATATAAGAATGATCGGATATGCATACCTTGAAATGGAAATCTTCAACTAAAGATCCAATGCAATGAGGATTCACTAAATCTACAACAACAGTGAAATCCTTCTGTGCATAGCCGATCGATTTGCAAGAGTTACTGTTATGAGTATTCTATTCCAAACAACTTTTCACAGCTTGCAAGTGAGAGTAACTTGTATTACTGAAAGTTTGACCATAAAGTTGCAATATAACATCTCATATCTTTTCAGAACAGAAATACGAGACCCCCCCCCCCCCCCCCCCCATTTCAACAAAGGAATAAACCTCAGCAGGAATTACTCAGTCTCTAAGAACAATGAATAGTAGGTTTAGCTTATCAAACAGAAAGTTTCTTCCATATGTTGTTCCCTTCAGAGCAATAAAGATATAATAATGCACACTTCAAGTCGGCAGATTTTCCCAAAAACACACTTCAAGTATGTAGGGTGATACAGATTCTCATAATGATGATTGACTTAGTTAGCACCAACAGTCCCCAACATGTTGGTTGTGCATATTTGCAATAAAATAATAGCATATGCGTCCCTGTGATATTGAATTGCTATAATCCTTATCTACCCGTATCAATATTGGATGGTATATGCTGTACCATCAAATCATCCTTCTGGCAAATACTTATATGGCATAAAACATCAGAAAATGAGAAAAATCTGTATTTAATTGCATCTTGATGATACCATTGTCTACAACTTGGTGATTACTGTGTAGTATTTACTGCATATAATTAATCAGTATCCTAATCTATCTACAATAATTCAGAACGACTTAAAATATATTGTTTAACCATCCCAACGACTAAAGCAATGAAAAGGCACATAACAACAACCATAAGTTGAACATATTACACAGAACAGTGTTGTTTCAATATGCAAATTCTATAAACATTTTTCTCGAATCCTGTTTCTACAGTCAGAATATGTCACACAACTTGAAACTTAACAAGCACATCTTTGGCAGCACATAAAAATAAAAAATCAGTAAAACAAAAAATTTAAATGAAAGAAGAAAATAAAAAGCCATCCTATAGTTATTCAAAAAGTGGAAGGATGATAAGTACTAACAGGATCATTTTTAAAGAAAACCAAGGAAGTCCTTGTGAGGATAAACCACCTCTTCTTCCAAGACTTCCACCCGATGCCTGCATAAGTTCAACACAACTCATAAAAAGAAGTTTTGGATAAGCATTCATAATTGAATCAAGAGAGTATTTTAAAATATAATGCTTTGACTGGGGTCCACACATGATAGGTCATTAAAGCTATATTGGGAAATGGAATGGAACAGATATCAATCCTGCACCTAATTGAACAAAATATCAATAGAAAATATGCATGTTCACAAAGAATTTGAAGCTAAATAACAAATCGTGTGAGCAAGATTCTTCACTTCAAGAATGCATTTTGCAAAATTAACACTGAAACCATCACTAGAGAAGATCAAAAGTAAATAGTGCAGGATTTACTAAGAAGGCAAACAAACATATTTATGTATATAAACACACACAGAGACACGGAAAGAGAACAAACTTACAGAATATAGACATAGACAAGCTCACATGCAAACATAAAACCTCTGAGGCAGACATAAAGTCATGCGAAATATACAACTTGTTTTTCACTATCATTACAAACAAAGACAATCAATCTTTTACTAATTAATTAAAATAAATATATGCATTCACAACATGGCCAGAGGGTAAAACTGCCTTGTCTATATCTAGGAAAAGCAGGAAATTTCAAAAGAGAGGAAGAACACAAACAATAATGAAAAAATTTACAAACCTTTTGAGGATATGAAAAGGGGGCCACTCTTGAAAACCTGTAAAATCAGAAGCCACGAATGAGCATTGACTGACTGGTGTAGAACTACTTATAGTCTCCCAAAATAGAGCTTTTAATCAATTCAATGTAGCATTATAAACCATATGCAACATTGGAGGTACCACTAAACCCAAATTTTTAACAATATACTGTCAATTTAATGCTATTCTAATTAATCAATGGATGATTCAATAAAAGTTAGTGCTTGAGTTTTTATGAATAAACGTCATTTTTTACTAGAGAGGTTTATAGGAAACCTAATTACCCTATGTTCGGATTCGATCTTAACCTATACTAGCCCTATTTGTTGAGAGTAAACCCTTCCGCTATGTTAATATTAATTCATAGTCATACCAAGCAGCATTGTAACTATATTAGATCAGTGAACCATAAATGGAGAGTTTAACATCCACAGAATGCTTGGATCTTCAGGACACAGTAAAAGAACCGAAAACAGCTTTTACATTTGGAAAAAAAAAATGCAGCAATGGAATCAAATGAGTCTAAATTCATAGATTTTGAGATGAGAGGTGTCTATCCAATTTCCTAGATTCTGCCACACTATTAAAGTTCATTTTGCTTGATTTCTCCAAAACATAGAATCCACATGGAGAAACAGATGTCTGCAGGCCATTTTATTGTCACTTATTAATCTACTATTGTAAGATAAAATTAATAGTCTCCCAGCTGCTTATCTAAACGAAATTCTTGACCTAGTGGAAAATGTCTTGTCTGGAAACAAGCCAAGCACATATTATGTTCAAAGTATTTACAGTTAGAATTCAAATTTAACTCCTTTGCATCAAAATTCCCAATGCTTCCAATCACAAAACCTCATTTGATCCCAACAAATAACATTAATGTCTATTTTATTTTCAAGTTTTCAAATTTCCACTGTCTGAGTTATGTTAAACGTCTCTCTTTCTTTCATTCTATTGATGATTATTACTAGAAAAGCTGAACTTCAATTCAAAAATCTCAAAATCATATTATTACTAGAAAAGCTGAACTTCAATTCAAAATATAGTAATGCAAGCGCCTCGTTCAAAAGTTCATTATCTGTTGCATCATATCATCAATCAACACCTCACAATATAAAGATCCAAATAAAAATTTCTTTTATTCACATTCCATTTTCTCAGGAACCAAGCAAAAAATAGTAAAAAAGCTGAAAAAAAAGGGAAAAACGAAAACAAATAAACAGATGTTACCGTGTTTGAGGCTCCCCCTCTTGGCCGCTCGAATGCCGCTAACGAAGCCGACATTTCCGCAGATTAACATTGAAATATTCAATCAATCAAAAAGAAAGAAGAAGAATGAGAAGAAGAAATCATTCCTCAGCATTACAATTTCTTAGCGAATCGCTCGGCATTCGACATTGAGTCAAAACAGTACAGATCGGCGAGTTAACTCTAATCGAGGCAAGATCTAAAGGCTTAGAGCAAATGATAAGTGAATCTTTAAGCTTAGGGTTTTCTTTCTTTTTTCTATTTTTTTTTTAATTTTGGAAGAAAAGATTAATACAGACAATAAAGAACAATCACCAACCTGAACTACCACACCCTCTCTATAAATATACTTATACTTAAAATTATTTCCTTAAATCTTAACAACAAATACCTATATATATATATTCTATTATCTCTCCTTTTTTTTTGGTTGCATT
Organism: Corchorus capsularis; assembly: GCA_001974805.1. NCBI lineage: Eukaryota > Viridiplantae > Streptophyta > Magnoliopsida > Malvales > Malvaceae > Corchorus > Corchorus capsularis. The sequence goes on from AWWV01008431.1 coordinate 11,180, forward strand.
TTCTCTTTTTTGGGTATAAAATTTTTCTAAAATATAGAGTGAGTATATAAAAAATTTTAAAACTTATTTATATTTATATCTGGATTAGGTAGAAAGCAATAGTGGTTGTCGTAGTAATATGGAAATCTGAGAGAGAAAAGAAAGAGGGAGCCTTTGCTTTTCACCTACTTCACTGGTTTTGGAGAGAGAAATTAGCGGTGAACCCAGAAGAGCTCAAGTCCTCTACAGTCAGTTTTATTCCAAATTCTACTCTTTCACCAATTATAACAAGCCACGTCACTTCAAGCAGTGACCTTTATTTTCTTGTCTTTTTTTTTTTAACACCTTTATTTTCTTGTCAGCATAATAAATGTATCGATTTTGTTACTTTAATTGTTTACACGTAAACATTGAATTTAGAATTTATTAGATACGCAATTATATTTGTAAAAAGGGGTTGCTAAATACCGCCCTAGTTTTGCTAAATACCGTCCCACTTTTTACACTTTTGCCCTTTACCTTTTATCCTTTTCACACTTTTACACTGAATCTCCCCACTAGGACGGCTCAGCCACGGCGAAGCCGCTCCAGTGGGACGGCCTACCCATGGTGAAGCCGCCCCAGTGGAGTGGGGCATGGAGCGGCTTCGGTAGACCGCCCTCATGGGGCGGCTTTGCCACGGCAGGCGGCTAGACAAAAAGTTTTTTTCTAAAAATAATAATTATTTTTTAAAAAAAAATAGCCGAGCCGCCCCACCGGCGCTGCCTGCCGTGGCTAAGCCGCCCCACCGGGGCGGCCTATTCATAGTGAAGCCGCCCTAGTGGGGCGGCCTGCCCAATGGTGAAGCCGCCCTCTTGGGGCGACACAGGTCATCAGTCCTAAAATTCGTCAAAAATTGCATTTTTTTGAAATCGTCATCAAAATACGGCACGTTATCGTTCATTTTTCTTAAATCGTCATCAAAATACAACACGTTAACGCTATTCTACGTTCATGATAGTTTCAAGATTAGAAAATGAAACAAATGGCAAAAGCATGAAAAAACGTAAAAAATGGGGCGGTGAATAGCAAAAATGGGGCGGTATTTAGCAATCCAGTTGTAAAAAATATAGTTATTTATTTTTTATTAATTTTGAAATAAACACTTTCACATATATTTCTTTTTAAATTAAATCTATAGGTAATAAATAATGACAAATTATATAATACACCGTCAGTGGAGTTTAGCAGACTACACAAGCGGGTCCTGAAGGGTGACATGTGTCCCTTAGGGACTAGATTGAAATATTTAAAACTTAAATAATTCAAAAATTGGACATGTGTTAATTCCACAACCCGCTTGTGAAGTCCAAAATTTACACCGTCGGTATATCATATAATTACCCATAAATAATTAGTAGTTTTTTCTTTAAAAAGTTAATGGTAGTTTCTTCTATAATCAATAAAGTTTGGGTGTATATCACCTGCAATTGCGGATACTACAATCCTGCAATTGCAGGATGTGGTTTTACAAGGAAGAGACACGTCGCCCTCTCTCTCCTACTACAAACTAATGGCAATTGGTTTTTTAACGTCTCTTAGACCCCTCCTTTTTGTTGTGCTATCTACTAGCTTTGGATTTCTATTATATTTTCCATTTTTTTTTTGCTATCATTATTTTTTCCATTTATTTTGTTTTGTTTTACTCTCTTTTTTTTTCATTTAATCTTCTGACTTTGTACGAGAAAGTTTGCAATACATTAGACACCACCATATCAATGTAAAGATAATTTGTGGATTAATCTTTAGAAAATTTATAAAATATTCTTTGAAGAAAATTAGCTCCAAATAAAAAAAAAGATTTTAAGGGTATGTCATTAAAATGAAAATGTATTCTTATAGGGTAATAGAACTAAAAATCAATGAATTTCACTAAGTTTATCAATTTTAATAAGTTTAGTCCCAAATAAAAAATAATAATTCATTTGAATTGGAAGGGTAACTCATTAAACTGAAAATGTATTTAGCCTAAAATTTTAGTCATTTTAAGGGTAAGTCATTAAATTAAAAATGTTTGCTTATATGGTTTTAGAAAAAAAAAGTGAATTTCCTTAATTTTAACCTCAAATTAAAAAAATTTAATTCATTTTAAGGGTAAGTTATTAAATTAAAATGTATTCTTACATAGTTTTAGGAAAAAGAAATAAACAAAGTTCTTAATAAATTTAACCCGAAACTAAAATTAAAATTCTAATTCATTATATAAAAATGTTTGTTTGACAGAAAATTAATGTTTTTGATGGGTTCGTATTTAATTTTTGGACTAGAATGTTGCAAGGGAAACACAAATATGGAAAGAAAAAATTAAAAACTAGTCAAGTGATGAATAGTAAAAAGTCACGTGAAAACTGAAAAGCTAAGGAGAAAAGACAAAACAAAAATGTTAACACCGTCAGCTTGCATCAAGTGAAGAGGGCCGACGTGTCTCTTCCTTGTGAAGCCACATCCTGCAATTGTAGGATTGTAGTATTCGCAATTGCAGGTGATATACTCCCATTAAGTTTACGGTGATTTTCTTTTTAAATGGGTAGTTTTTATTTTAAAAAGTTGCAAAATACATTTTTACCCTTTAATTTGTGATTTTTTTTCAAACCGGTAGTTTTAATTTTTTGGTATTTAAGTATTTTGTTAACTAAGTTTGTCTTCTGAGTCAACTCGTGAAATAAACTCAGAACTTCACATTATAATTAACAAGACACAGGGCACTCACTATGTGAGTGGTTTATAACAGTTTTTTTTTGCAAAAGATAGTTTGTTTAAAATTATATAAATTTATTTAAATATTATATTTATCTTATAATGGGTAGTTTTTTTCTAAAATTGGTATAATGGGTAGTTTTTATCTAAAATGGGCAGTTTTTATTTTATTTTGAATTTTTAAAAAACTGAGTTTGTCTCCAAGTCAACTCGTGAAACAAACTCAGGTTTTGCCATTATAATTAGATATAAATATTACTACTACTAACTGGATTAGAATACTATTTTTTCTTTTCAAAAATATTGTTTATTTTTTTGTCCCAAAACACTATGTCTAAAACTTAAGATACTAAATTCATATCATAGAATAGAATATAGTAAGTAGTAAAATGTGGTACTGAATTATTTTTTTCAGTAAATGGAACTAGATTAAAGAAAATTAAGCGTTTACTAAATTCTGGTACTAAATTTTGATAGTATAGTAGTATATTTTTTTCTCTCTCTATATTAGGGACAAACCATTAAAGATAATATTGTGAATTTAATACTCCCACTGTCCCTAAATATAAATCCCCTTTTAGAAACTTTTTTATCCCAAATTATAACTCTGTTTATCAAACCCAATGCATATTAATTAGCTATTTCCAAAATTATACTTGGAAGATAATGGTAGTTAAAAGAGTGAGTAGGATGAGAGAGAATGAGTAGGAGGAAAGAGAATAGGGGCAAAATTAGAAAAAGAAGTTAAAAGTATATAAAATTTTGAACCCTAATTAACTTTCTTAATCTTGATGATATAATTAAAAGGAACTTATATTTAGGGACAAAGGGAGTAATTTAGAAATTTGAAAGATTAATCAACAGTTTGTTAGTAAAAGTTAAATTTTGTTACCTAAAGATATCACCAAATTTTTTTTTGTTACCTAAAGTAAGAATCTCTTCTAAATAATTCTTGGATATAAGATTTATTAAAAAAAAATAGGAGTTGTAATAATAAAAAATACTACCAAATTGAAGATACAATCAAGTAGTAGTACATTAATTTAATCGGCAAAAGTTTGATTTACTTCCATGGTCCAAAAAAGTGAATACACAATTGTTTTGTAAGATTGAGAATTTCTATTGGTAGTTCAGAAAGAAAAAAGAAACGGATCGTGGAGTTGACACAATTGTTATGGGTAATTATTTGATACATCGGCAGTGTAAATTTTGGACTTCACAAGCGGGTTGTGGAGTTGACACATATCAATTTTTTTAATTAATTAAGTTTAAATATTTCAATCTAGTCCCTATAAAGAACACATGTCACCTTTCAGTACCCGCTTATATAGTCTGCTAAACTCAAAACGGTGTATCATATAATTTACCTTAATTTATTTAGGTTAATGGACCCCGAAATAAAACCTCAAAAATGCATATGCAATTAATTGACCCACCCGTTCGAGTTAAATGCTGATTTGGCATAATTTGATTGGCCCCATCACCTATCCTTAATCAAGATCACCGCATGTAAGCACAAAAGACAAACTTATTACAGCCTTCGGACACTCTGGCTCTCTCGGTAAAAGAAAAACAGAACAAAAATAAAGTTTCCGTTTCAGTTGAGAAGGAACGAGAACCAAGCGCGAGAATCACGCGCCATTAATCACGAGCGAGGCAACGAACAGTGGAAGTGGAGGCCCACATTAATAGAGCAATTTGTCGCTCGTGTGGAGAGAATGGGGGGAATAAAAGGGTGTTTTGTTTTCAACCAGAGTAAGTGGTAACAGCGGTTAATAAGTGAGTGATGTCATGTACTTTTGTCCCCTATCGGTTAAAATTGGGAATAAAGTGTGTTTTGACAACCTTGTCTTTTGGGGACTGTTTATTACCGATCACACCTGTCGAACCAGCCCAGCGGTGGTGGTCCTTCCTCTTCCTCCAGCCAAGCTCCACCTCCTCACACGATTGTAAGGTAATTGGATTGGATATTTTTAGTCATCATCGGTAGAGTGTAATGAATCAAAACGAGTCGAGTAGTACACTATTTGAATTCGAGCTCGATACTCGACTTAAGTTCGATCAAGTTTTGATTATCTAGCTCGACTTGATAATTCGATACTTAATTAAAAATTCAAAGAAAAAAAATTGTTTCAGCTCAAATTTGAACTTGAGCTCGAGCTCGACGGGTATATATAAGTAATTTTCTAATTAAATATAAAATATAATGTATATATGGGGAAGAAGGACAAAAATGGTTAGATCTCTCTTCTAATATGAATCTTGCTATTAACAATGTTAAGCCTTTTTTTTTCTTTGTAGCAGTTAGAGTGCTTAGCATGCGCTCTGCAGATAGATGTAGGAGAGAATTAGTTTGTAAACCCAAGGGCTAAGTGACTCGTTGTAACTAGTTCTGGCTCTAATTCTGTCATCCTATGGTGTTATGGATCCCTGAATTTGAGAAATCATAATGAAAGCAATGCTAGTCTACATTCAAGTTTACTGTTTCTCGATTAATAGGTAATGAATTTTCTGTTCTGGTTCATGTGATTTATGATGAAGGCTAATCTGATATCATGCATCAATGATGCATCTAAGAGCAAAGAGTTTACTGTTTTCTGATTAATAGGTACTGAAATTTTTGTTGTAGTTCATGTGATTTATGATGAAGGCTAATCTGTTATCATGCATCAATGATGCATCTAAGAGCAAAGAGTTTACTGTTTTCTGATTAATAGGTACTGAAATTTTTGTTGTGGTTCATGTGATTTATGATGTAGGCTAATCTGTTATCATGCATAAATGATGCATTTAAGAGCAAAGAGCTTTAACTTCTATAAATCCTGGATATCAAGAAACAGGTATTTTATTGCTTCTTAGGCAAAAGGGAAGCAAGTTTCATAGCAACAATTACAAAACCAACCAACTTTGATGACAAATTGGCGTCTAATGTCTACAAGCCAACGAGGAAACCCACGGTGGTTCTGGGCGGTGGGTGAAGAGTTCCGATATTGCTGGTTCTGGGCAGTGGTGGATGAAGATTTCTGATATTGCTAAAAGGAGAGAAGAGTTCTGATATTGCGAGGAATGCATGATTTTGTCTCTTCATTATAATCATGGGGATTGGACGTCGATGATTGGTCAGTGGTAACCTATAAACCACTGAATCAAATAATGGAATGGAAGGCCAACTATAGACTCAGCTCATCTCATAGCCTAGAATAGCAAATATGCAACCTAATATGCAAATTCTTTGACAAGGCAAAATATTATTCATTGATCAATCAATATATAAATTCTTTGATAGACCCTTGGGCCTTGAGGCAAAATATTATGGGTTCGGCTCCCGTCCAATACTAATTCCATCCAATGATATCCAATACTCCTCTGGATGATTGACACCTATTAAAAATAAATTTAATGGCTAAGATTAAAATTAAAAACCAAACCCTCTTTTGCTGTTAAATCCACGTCTCCTCACTCCATTTCCCCTTCCTCCCTCCGTTTGCTAACCTAACGTTTTTTCCCTCTCCCTCTTCCTCTTCATCGTCGAGTTCAAAGAACAAAAAAAGCAGAACTTTGGCACCAGAGAAAAACGACCTACCAAAAGAAATTCATCCACAAGTTCAACGAACCAAAGGGGAAAACGACATGCCAAAATAAATAGATGGGAGATGATCGAGCCAAAATTATGCATATTTTTATGGCTATTTTTATATACTTTTTGCCACTTTTATATGTATTTTCACCCTATTCTGCAAGTATTTGTGTTTTTAGGTCTTGAAGACAAGAAAAGTGAAAACTTATTGTTTTTCACTCTTTTTGAAGCTATTTTGGTGACTTTTTACTCAACTATGGATTTAACCATTTGGAATGAAGATTTGAAGATGCGAAGTTCGAAGATTATTTGAAGATAATTTGAAGATTTGAAGACAATTGAAGAATTATTTCAAGAAGCAAGAATTGAAGATTTGGAGCTTATTTGCAAAGGATTGAAGCCAAGTTCAGAAGAAGCCTTGAAGTTGAGGATTTTTGGATTATTTATATGGGAATATACTCAGCCCATATAAACCTATAATTGGAGTTAAAATCCCAATTTGTAGGCCTAATATCCAAAAGAATATCCAAATCCCGCAATAATCCCGCAGATTTGCGATATAAGCCCAGTTTCAGCGCAGTCTTTGTAGAAAGGCCATAACTTTCTGCTCAGATGTCCGTTTTAAGCCCATGAGTAACCGTTGGAAAGCTAACTCCGAGCTCTACAACTTTCTTTTGGAATGCAAAGCCCAGATCTGCCATCTTCAAGCCCGAATATCAAGTCGAAGTTTCTGCAGAAATCCAAAAAATTCCAGAATCTTATTTTGACTTGGATTTTACTCTAGGAAGGCTCTAGACCAAATTTGAAGATTACTCTAAGCCTAGAACGTCCTACCCTCTTTTCCTAAGTCCAATAGGAGTCTTTAGGTTATTTCTCCACTATAAATAGCCACCTCATGTAACACAAATCACATATATACAATATACACAATTCTCTTTCATCTTTTTCTTAGAAAATATTCTAGTTTTTCTTCTCTAGTTTTAGGCTAAGGGTGCCGCACCTTCTCTTTGCATAGAGAGGGGCGGCAACCCTAGGAGATTTCAAGAAGGAGATTTTGCCTCTTCAAGTTTTGTAAGTTTTCTTATGCCTCTCATGGATTTTTCCAAATTCATGGGTAGCTAAACCCTAAATACTTCTTATCCTTTGGTGAATCTAATCAATTGATTATGGTGAGGTTTGTGTGCTTATAATTTGATATTTGTTCTAGATTGATAGTTTGCTAAATCTCTGCTTTATTTTATGATCTTGATGATTATTGATATAATTTGATAGATCTATAGTTAAATCAAGCTTACGAGCTAAAACCTCAAGTTTGATTATAGTAACAAATTGGAGTCAGTCTAAGAAACATCCAATGGGATTGGTAAACCTTATGGTTGAAAAACTATGGGTTTGGTTATACTTGTTATGCATGTGTGAAAATTGTTCTTAATGCTTTGTTCTTAAGTAATCTTTAAGCCCTAAAAAGGTAATCGATTGCTGAAGGAATAAAAGGGATAAATTAAGCTGGAAAAGAGACCTTTTATCTAATATACATGTTAGGGTTTCCCTAGACCAATTGTCATCGACAAGAAAATATTAAATTCATCTTTTAAATCAAGGATCCATAGTTAATTTGATTGATTTCTACCACTGGAGAAGAAGTATACCTTTTAATTATTGTCTGCTTTCTTAATTTGCTACAGATCTAGATTTAATTTACTTTGTTTTGTTTTTAGTTTAATTGCTTTCTTTTTAATTAATCTGTTTAATCCCCTGTTTTCTGTTTTAAAAGTAATCTCTAGAAAAGATTTACTCTTGGGATAAAGTTTACTACCCTTCTCTGTGGGATTCGACCCCTACTTGCCCTATCTACTTAGTTAGGATTTTGTGGGGATTATTTTATGATTGCTGACGACACGATCAGTGCAGACAAAACGGAATTTCACCGCAATTGCTTCACACGTTTTGCAACAAAGACAACCTGCACTAGGAGACAAATTGGGAAAAAGTGGAAGAAAAGGATAGTAGGGTTAACAAATCAATATACGGTTAAAAGGAGATTAGAGGAGGCATAAAAAGGGGGAGGCGGAATTTCTCTAAAGAAAAGGAGGGTTCTTAGGAGGCGGTGATCTAGGGTTCTTAGCAGTAAAAGTCTAGGAGTTTTTTCCAGGAGGAAAAAATAAGGAAAAAATGGAGTTCTTAGTGGCGGATACTAGGGTTTTGAAGAGGAAAACTAGGGTTTCTTAGGAGGAGGCACAAAATTTGGAGATTGAGAGGTTCCTGTCCTTGAAAATTAGGGTTCTAAGTTCGTAATAGTCTAGGGTTTTGAATCTTTACAACAGAAAAAAAACAAAAAAATTGGATAGAAAGGGAATCAAACAGAGAAAAGGGAGTACCTTTTCGAGTTTTCTTCGAGTCTTGGGTTAATTGAGCCCTCACTTGCCTCTTTTTTCCACTTTCTAACAAAGAAAAAGCTTTGTGTCTTCCATCGGCTTTGTTCCTTGATTCTCCTCTTGGTGCTTAAGAATCTCTGGTAGTCTCGGGATTGTTGCCACCTTCGCCGGATTTGTAGAGCTAGGTTTCGGGTAGTGTCGGTGTTGTCGAAGTTCAAGCGAGTTTAGGCTTGGGTCTTGAAGTTGTAGAAAGGAAGCGGTTTTAGAAGGGTTTAGCTTGATTTAAGAGTTGTTAGTTTCTGTTTGTGTCTGTTGTGTCGAGGTTGTGATGTTTTCGGTTCGAGTCTTGAGGTTTGAGGAAAAGAGGAAGATTCTTTGGGAGCTTTGAGGCCAGATCTAGCCATCATCGGCGATGGTTCGCTTGGGTTGCAGCGCTGGAAATGGAGGCTAGGGTTTGGAGCGGTTTGAGTGAAAGTGAGCGTCGAAGGAGGAAGAAGGAAAAGAGGTCTATATATGTGTCCGTACGACCCGACCCGACTCCAGGTTTGACCCGTGTTGGATCCGTTTAAGCTCACTTGGTAAATTCTGACTTGGGCCTCTTTTAATTGATGCATTTGGGCTTTTAATTTATTTTAAGCATTTGGGCTTTTATTGGTTTACACCATTTAGGTTTTATGAATTTTGTTGCTTTAACCTAAGGTCTAGTCCCATTATTAGTTTAAGTAATTTAATTTTCAAAAAAAATTGGTAAAAATAAATTTTAGAATTAGTCCAATTTCATCACTTAGTTTAATCATCAATATAGGTTAATAACAGAAAAGAGAAAAAGTGTTAGGCTAGCCTTAAGCATTTTTATCCATATTTACTTTTACTTAAATGCTGGTAGTACCATGTTAATAAACTGTTCATTAGATTCAAGAAAAGTGACTCCGGTGATGGGAAAGGCGGGCGACTTATTCATTCGTGTCTAAGTTTGCTCGCCTACTCCCGGAGGCTTGGAAATGTCCGGAGACCGTTTACCATTTATTGGGAGGCGATCAAAGGCGTTCCTCGTATAATTAATGGGTAATTAAAATTGAAATCGGATTTTCATGCATCATGTGCATCCATGCATTGCAAGACTAAATCCAGTGATTAATCAAAGATTAAAATTTAAAAGAGATCAAGATCAAGATTTAGGAAGTAAGAAAAGGTGAATCAGTAATAAGAAACTTAATTCAGGGTAATTAAGTAAGTCAGCAACTTAATTCAGGGTAATTAAATAAGTAATCAACTTAATTCAGAGTAATTAAGTAAGTAATCAACTTAATTCAGGGTAATTAAGTAATTCAGTAATAGACTTAATTCAGGGTAATTAAGCGAGTCAGTAATAAGCAACTTAATTCAGGGTAATTAAGTAATTCAGTAATCAACTTAATTCAGGGTAATTAAGTGAGTCAATAATCAACTTAATTCAGGGTAATTAAGTAATTCAGTAATCAACTTAATTCACGGTAATTAAGTAATTCAGTAATCAACTTAATTCAGGGTAATTAAGTGAGTCAGTAAGCAACATAATTCAGGGTAATTAAGTAATTCAGTAATCAACTTAATTCAGGGTAATTAAGCGAGCCAGTAATCAACTTAATTCAGGGTAATTAAGTAATTCAGTAATCAACTTAATTAGGGTAATTAAGTGGATCAGTAATCAACTTAATTCAGGGTAATTAAGTGAGTCAGTGAATAACTTAATTCAGGGTAATTAAGTCAGTAAATAGCTTAATTCAGGGTAATTAAGTGAGTCAGTTAATGACTTAATTCAGGGTAATTAAGTCAGTAAGTAGCTTAATTAAGGGTAATTAAGTGAATCAGTAATCAACTTTAATTCAGGGTAATTAAGTGAGTT
>AWWV01008432.1:0-17833 GCA_001974805.1 Corchorus capsularis
AATTATCCCGTGATTTAATCAAGGAGATCATCGATATCATAGAAGACTTTTCACCCCTAACAAACTCCTTTCAAGAGTGATCATTAGGCGGTAAACAATGTACTTAACTATTGACTTATCATAGTGTTACCAACTCCTATCTTTTTGGAACATTGTTTCTAATACAAGTTAGACCATGATCGAAATCAATTGTCACTGTCTTTTTGGAACTTTGTTTCTAATATATGTTAGACCATAAAAGAAATCAATTGTCACGACTTTTCATTATTAACGTTGCGTACCTTAAAACAATTTAGACCTTTCATTGTTAACGTTGGATACCTCCATAATATTAGTATCCTCTGATTCCAATTTACATTTTGTTTACAATGAATCTTAGTCCCTCTCTTACACTGATATCTTTTAGATGGTGAATGTTTAAGAGTTCTAACAACTTAATACATAATAGAAATGCAAATGGCTCATCTAATTGTGAAATGGTTTTCGAATTCTAACATCTTAAAACACGGTAGAAATGCAAAAGACCCGCAGTAGTGCGTTGGTTGGGTTTAGAGTTCCCCTAGCAACGCGTATAGTTCAATTATTTTAACCTATAATGAGTTTAGTGAATGTTCAAAATTTCGTACACCTTACCAATGTTTAAGAATTCTTGCTAATATAGATGCAAACAATCTTATATCAGAAGATCCCGCAGCAGCGTGTGGGTCAAGTAAAATATAGACGAATGTTTGAGAAACCTTACACCTTATTTGATAATTGAGACGCCAAACACCCGCATCAACACAATGTTCAACACATTAACACATTAATAGATAACACATATGTACAATGTTCACAACATCGTATGGATGATCCCGCGGCAACACGTAGGGCGGGTTTTATCTAGTTGAAGGAATAAAATGGAACAAAGAGGATGAAGAGGATGAGGTGAGAGGACAAAGGTTGTGGCTTAGAATGGCACTAAAAAAAGTGGGGTTTTTTTTTTTTTGGCCACAAAGAAAAGAAAAGTGGGAGTTTAGAAAATGAGATATAATAACATAAAGTTTGTGATCTAGAATGAGATTAAGTTGAAGGAATAGATTATCCTATATATAGGCTGTCACGGTTAGGTAACCTCCACTGAATGTATTAATATCTGAATTTAACTCCCCATTAAACTTGACACATAACTCCCCAAAGGTGCCAAATACAAATAATTGATATGATGATTAACGTTATAGTAATTGATATGATTAACGTTACAAATAATTTATATTTATTTAATTGTTAACGTTTAATTATTCACTTTAACGTTTAAACTTTAAACATATTATAATTGATATATGAGTTAAAGTAAACTTAATGGGATTGTTCCTCCATATATAAATTTGGCATATTAAACTAATTGATTAACGTTACAAATAATTTAACTCCCGATTAAACTTGGCACATTAACTCCCCAAAGGTGCCAAAAATACATATATATATATAGATAAATTATCAAATAATTATAAATTAATTATAAATTTGTTATGAATATACATGTATGTTGTGGATGTCCATTAATCTAATTAAAGCATGGATAAAATTGATTACTTGGTTCATTCATACACATATACCTATGTACTAAGTTCATCCCCTTATATTTATGGTGATGTATCTATGTAACTATAAATAGGCCACTTACTTTGTTATGGAATAAGATAAATGAGAACAATTTCTCCTCTTCTTCATATTTTATTCTTCTCCATGTTCTATTGTCTCTCTATTCTCTTGTCTTTTCCATACTTCAATTCTACTCCCTTACTTTGTTTTGTTATCATTTCACAATAAAATTCCATTTCTTAACTGAATTTTCTTAAAAGAATTTATAAAATAAAACAGCCGCACACGAAACGCGACCGGGAAGTTCTAATTAATTTATAAAAATGATGTCTTATCCCATCAGTATTGAGTTTGGTCACTTGGATTTGTAATATCGAAGCAAAAGCAAAATAATTTTATATTTTCACCAAAAAAAAAATTATATCACAAATGATACATATGACAGAGGAGCAACGAGCTTGATAAAATTTCTCTTATAATATATTGGCTTTTATGTAGAAAAGTAAAATCCAAGTATATCCTTCTGTCAATTTCAATGATATACATATCAACTGTGTCAAGTACTCAAACCAAGTTAATGGCATCAACTTTTTTTTTTCCTCTTATCATTTGTATTCCACATTTTATATGATCTGAATTATTTCAGTTGATAGTTTTAGAAGGAAGCCGAAACTAGCAGGTAACCTATGAAATCGAGCACCGCCTGAACTGCCACTTAATAAGTTCGTCAATTAAATTCCACGTAAAAATATGGCAAAAATTGCTCTGAACTTCATGCATGCAGAGTACCGTGGAGTACAAAAAATTGGCTGTCAACTCTCATGTGTAGACAAGAGAACGAAAAGTAGGCAACCTGCTTTCACCATAAGTAATGGCAAGATTCTTTCCTGAAAATCAGAGTAGAACTTTTATTTATTCATGTACATTATACATATAATAAATTATCTTTTTTAATTATTTTACTTTCTAATCGGCTTAATAGACAAAAAGACCCTTGAACTATGATCAAAGGGATAAAATGGCTCTTAAACTTTCAGTTGAGACAATTAAGCCCTCCAATTATTAATTTTAAGACAAATTATTCCCTCATTGAATGAACTTTGATCATTTGAAATAAAAGAAGTAAATGACTCTAAATTGATATACAAAATAGAATTTAAACTTTGATATAGAAGGACAAAACAGGCCTCAAAGTCTGACAATTAATGTATGACAAAATGGCCATTGAAGGGGTTAAATTATCCCAAAATTGAGATTTAAAGGGCTTAATTGTCCTGATTGAAAGTTTAGGGGTCATTTTGTCCATTTATTGATAGTTTGGGAGCCATTTTGTCTATATATTAAGCCATTTCTAATCCCTTTTTTTGACTATTATATTTTCATTAATAATAATAGTACGTAGTGAGGACGATAAATGATCATTACGAAATTTAGAATAATATAATTATATATATTTAATTAGATTATCAAAAACCATTGAGTGCAGGGGAAAACGTTATCTATAAATGGCCTTAATAACCCACTCTCAATTGAACAAAATATAGCTGATCCAACCATTTCTTACTTCAATAGTTTGCATTTTAATTTTGTTCGATGGCAAACACTAAAAGCACTGATGTCGTTCGTCCACTTTTCAACTTTCCACCAGACATATGGGGTGATCGTTTTATATCATTTTCGTTCAACAACTCGGTAATAATCATTATAATTTGCGTTCTGAGTGTGTTTCATATATTTGGTCTATTTCTTGTACCCATAATTTATTGAATTTATATATTCTTGATATTTAATTATAAACAATACATGCATGTTTCCTCAAATGTACATATTTAATTTAGATATATATAAAAAATTGGTAATTGTGATTGTCTTGATAACATGATGTGTTTTCATATTTGCTTACTTGGTATAGGAATATGAATCATACTCGAAACAAGTGGAAGCTTTGAAAGAAATGGTGAAGGACATGTTAGTTGTTTCTGCAAGTGATCCAATAGAAAAACTGCATCTTATTTTTTCCCTATACCGCCTGGGAATTTCTTACCACTTTGAAAATGAGATTGAAGACTACTTGAATCATCTTTTCATTTCGTTACCGAATCAGCTCATTGATGATAAGGACTATGATCTTCAAACGATTTCAATCGTCTTTCAAGTTTTCAGGTTTCATGGTTATAAAATGCTTTCTGGTAAGTCCAATCCCATTACAAGTAATCATAATTTAATGCAAAAATTAAGAGAGTATATATATATATATATATATATATATATATATATATAAGCTAATTAACTGAATGTTGCAATGGATTTTGTAGATGTGTTTAGCAAATTCCAGGATGGTGATGGAAAATTCAAGAAAGAGCTTATTGATGATGTCAAGGGCATCATAAGCTTGTACGAAGCTACCCATTTTAGAATGACTGGTGAAGTTATTTTGGATGAAGCCCTAACTTTTACAACAAAGAAGTTGGAGGAAATCATCGAAAATCAATCAAGTGATGTCCCTCCCCATGTCAGAAAACGCATTGCAAATGCCTTGTTCCGACCCTACCACCATAGCATGCAGAGAATTGAAGCAAGGCAGTTCATCTCTTTTTACAAAAAAGATGAATCAAAGAATGATGTATTGCTCAAGTTTGCTAAATATGATTTCAATCGGGTACAACTGCTGCATCAACAGGAACTAAGCATCCTCTCAAGGTGATTTTTGTATTGCCAATATGGTTTTAATAATTTCCATCTTCATTCTTAAATCCAATTAGAAAAAGTAAAAATTAATGAATTTAAATTATTATATATATATATATATATATATATATATATTCTTATTTGTGTTGCAGTTGGTACAAAGAATCAAACATGAAATCAAAGTTACCTTACGCCAGACATAGAATTGTGGAGGCATTGTTCTATGTGGTTGGGGTATATTTTGAACCTCGTTATGCTCGTGCCCGCAATATACTTTGTAAACTCACAACTCTCATAGGTTTCCTTGATGATACCTATGAGGCATATGGTTTGTTTGAAGAACTTCAACATTTGACAGATGCTATCCAACGGTTTGCTAATTTCTCTTATTATTTCTTTCTTCGTTGCTCTTTTATGTTAAGCATATATATTCTTAAGCTTGATTAATTTATTAGTGTACTTTTTATTTTACATTTCTATTTTCTTTCACTTGCTAATTAACATATAGTTGTAATTAAAAGCAAAACAAAAATTAAAAAAGGGTAAGTATAGTATTGATTAAATTAAATGAGTAAATTATATGATACAAAGTTATGAAACACCAATCCCAAATATATAGTATGTACTATACTAGTAATTCTATTTCTTTGTGAATTAGTCGTGACTAAATTATTTTATTATACTGTTCAGATTTGAAATTGTTCCAATGGACGAACTACCGGCAGACCTGAAACCTATGTTTGAAACACTCTTAAATGTTCACGATGAAGTAGAGGATCAGGTACGCGAGGAAGGAAGATCATATAGCGTCTGTTACACCAAGGATGAGGTATATAAATTAATCATATATATTTTCCCTCTAATAAACAATAATAATTGATTAATTTTTAATCAAGTTTTGTTATCACTTATCAGTGAATATTGCTTGGTGAGTTTAATGACTAATAAATTTCAGCATTTTGTTGGAATATTAATTAGGTCAAGAAATACTCAACTGCCGAACAACTTGAGGCCCGATGGAGGCACGAAAAATATGTGCCAACTTTTGATGAGTATTTGGAAAATGGAATGTATTCGGGTTGCAGCCGTATGGCTTTTGCTCAAATCATGGTAGGAATGGAAGAAGCAGATAAAATTGCTTATGAATGGGCTCTAAACATTGACAACAAATATACAAAGAATATCTAAATATCTAGCCGTCTATATAATGACATTGTGACTAATGAGGTATATAATTCTGCTGAAATCTTGTAGACGTGCCAAAAAAAAAAAAAATCTCCCTCCGTCCCATATTATTTGTCATTTTTGGGTCAAACCAATCATACATTTGACCTTTAATTACAAAAAATATATATACAATCAAATCTTTCAAAAAATATATTTTGAAAAGTTTAAAACTTAACTTAATCAAAACATAATTTTTTAAAATTTATTTTTATATAATTTTTTTATAATTAAAGGTCAAAGTTGAGAAAGTTTGACCCAAAAGGGATAGATAATATGAGACTGGGGGAGTATAATTTTAAGAAACATCACTTATAAATATTATTCTATACTCTCTCCGTCTCATATTCTCTATCCCTTTTGGGTCAAACTAATCAAACATATGACCTTTAATTACAAAAACTATATATACAATCAAATTTTTTAAAAAATATGTTTTGAAAAGTTTAAGACTTAACTTAATCAAAACATAATATTTTAAAAATTATTTTTTATATAATTTTTTTATAATTAAAGGTCAAAGTTAGGAAACTTTGACCCAAAAGGGACAGATAATATGGGACTAAGGGAGTATATTATTATAATATAATATGCTTAATTAATTACTTTTACAAATTTGTTGACATATATTGGGTATTTTGGAAGGACGAGGACGGGAGGGGATTTTCTACTGGATGGACTTGCTACATGAAGCAACACAATGTTTCGAGAAACGAAACCATTGAAGCATTTCGAGAGAAAATTGCGGGGGCATGGAAGTGCATCAACGAGGAATATTGCATGAAGCCGACGACTGTGCCTCGCGCAATTCTGAGGGCAGCACTCAACTATCAACGCATGCTTGATTTCGCTTATAGGGATAATGATGAATACACAAAGCCGGAGCTTTCTTTCAAAAGTATTATACCCAAAGTGATCCTCCATCCCATATCCCTTTAATTAATTTATCTATATATATATGTTTTATCTTTCTATACAATAGTTGTTAATAAGCAGAGACAAAAGATGGATTTGTGTTTTCAAAAAAAAAAAAAAGGAAGAAGAAGATGGATTTGTCTCAATTTCATATGTCCAGGGGCTTGACCTCAGCTTCAATTGAACCATGCAAGGAAATTACTACTTATATAATAAAAAAGGTTTTGCGCATTTCTTTTGTATTTGTCTTTTGTATGTGCTATATATATGTATGTGCTATTTATATATATAATATATAAATCCTATCATCTGATCAACGGGATTGTCTGGTATCCTCTGATCCACGGGATTGTCTGATACCAGACAATCCCGTGGATCAGAGGATAGGAACTTTGATCGGAAGTAGAATAATTTTAAGATTTTGAGTACTATAAAATTGAAGCAATTTGAGGAAAAGAAGTAAAGTTTGGATAAAATTTGGAAAATATAATTGGAAGAAAGTATGGAGATCTTTTATTTTTTTGTATGAAAATTTGAGCTTGCCGCTTACATTTGATTCTGGAGCTTTTATAGAGGGAGAGCTCCGTCACTCAATACAATTTCAATACAATTAATAATTCTACTTTGTAGAATTGACATAATTGGAATCAATAATTGTACTTTGTACTATTGACATAATTGGAGACAATTTTTGCAGGGATTCCTTCATAATTTTGCTTTATCTTCATCCAATGAGTCAGTCTTGCATTATTGACATAGTTGGAGACAATTTTTGCAGAGATTCTTCATGATAACTTTGCAGACCATTGGCTTTATCTTCATCCAATGAGTCAGCCTTGCATTATTGACATAGTTAGAAACAATTTTTGCAGAGATTCTTCATAATTGGGATAACTTTGCAGACCATATATATATATATATATATATCTTATCTTATCTTATCTTATCTTACTATCTTATTTTCTCTTATCACTACTATATAAGTACGAACTCAAAATTCTTAAAGTCAATTACTAAAATACTCTTAGTATTATAGTATAATTATTTTTAAATAAGTATTCTTTTTAGTTATTCTTTTTAGTAAAACGGTAAATTTACCAAAAACATGTTTGGAACTTAATGGTGAAAGAGGAGAAATAAAAGGCCAAATCAAAGTTTGAAAATAATTTGAGATGGGTGGAAGGCAATCTTCCCCACGGGAACTATAAATAAAGTTACATTCTATTTTATATTTTCCAAATATGATTAATAAAATACTATTAATAAGAAGTATGCAATACTGCAAACATAACTTTGTTTGGAAAATTTTGATCCTTGAGATTTAAACTTTGACACTTAACTACTCTTAAAGATTATTTGATAACGAAAACTACACTCGATCTCAAAATTTAAAGTTTAAGTTTATATTTGTTCCACTCAAAACCAAATATATATATATATATATATATATATATGTAATTTACCCTTTTTAAAATTTAATTAAGTAATGTTTTAAAATTAAATTATTAAGAAATCTTAAAAGTATAAGAGTATGGGTTTGGCTTCAGTACAGTACTTATATTGTCCAGTAATTTTTAATGCATATTTGGATGTATGACACATAATCATTCCATTTTTAATTGTCCAGATTATATTTTTTAACAAAGAAACGGAATCGTATTTAACATGGGAATCTTGACGTTAAATCTACAGTTAGACCTAACGTTAGTGAGAATTATTCTTCTTTCGCCGCAGATAAAGAGGGATTGAGGGAACAACATTTTTAAAATGAAAAATAAGAAAGTTATTTGCTGCAAACAATGGATTGATGCCGAAACATTTTTACCTTTAGGATTCCATTTCTTTTTTGCCAATAAAAATATGATTCTATTTACTTGATTTAATAAATGGGATTTGATAACTAAAAAGAATCAAAGACAGAAACTGCAAGTTTCAACGATGAACAATACGAAAACTCTCTTAAGGAAATTAGAACAAACACTTAGTCTGCAGTGACAGTAAACAAATACTCCTTCCGTCCCATATTATCTGTCCACTTCTATTAGGAGAAAAGTGGACAGATAATATGGGACGGAGGTAGTAACATAAATGCAGAAAATTGTGATCCCATTCATAAACCCAAGTTGAATTATCAATGGACACAATTAATCAACAAAGGAGATAGACTCTAAGAAGGGTAGTATAAAATTTTTAGGTTCAAGAGTTTCACGAGGGCTCCAATCAAAATATTGACATTTGCCCATGAAATCCAAATCCCACCAGTTTCACCATCAAAATTTAGGGAATATAACCATAAATTAGGTTCGATTGCTGTTGTGGCTTAGAGATGATAAATGTTGAGTGATTCTTAATTTCTTATAGATAGCAGAAAAAAGGAATGAAATTAGAGGGAATTATCGTCAGGTGTAATGGTAACTTAAAATTACCCACAAGGTGTAATGGATTATCATTTGTCTAGGTATAGTGTAAGCCTAAACATATTTCCCTCTAGGTGTGATGAGTTTTATGTGTTTTACCTATTTTACCTTTTTTAATAACTTTCCATTTTCTTTTTCTTTTTTTCCAAAACTTTTCATTTTCTTTTATTATTTTTTAAGGGAAACATGATAAGAAATGATTTCTTAGCATCTCCTTCATTCCCATTTCCATTTGAGGAGCTGTTGCTCCCATTTTCAAAGCCCCATTCGTCTGTAAGAAAATGTGTGGCACCTTTTGGTTGGAAAGAAAGGCAGCCAAATTTATGTCAAATAATTTTCTTTTTTCCGGGAGAAATAAAAGTGAAGATGAATTCAATTTCTTTCTCTTGAAAAGTAATATTTAGCAATAAACTCAATGCAAAATCCTTTCATATAAACAAAGTGCCCTCCCAACTCATTTCAATCCTAATTTCAAAAAAAAAAAATACATTCAAAACTAACTAATAATAGAATTGCTCCCGTATAAACTTTTTCTAACTTGTTTCTAACACCATCTATAAAGCAAATTGGAGTTCAAATAGGGGCTGCTGCAATCACAAGAAGACATGAATAAGTAGCAATAATCGAAGAGAAAGTCATCCATACATATGGCTTTCAAGTCCTTAGCCACCTCCCATTCATTCCCCTACAAAAATAGAATTTTTATTTAAATAACTTGGATTGAATAATAATGTTAAAATCAATTTATAATTAAAATGTGGTAATACCTATGCAGAGAATCAACTTGGATTGGGGTTTTTGCATAATCTTCGAGAATGGCCAACTACATGGCATCGAGTGCAAGTATAGTCTCTTTTCTTATTAAATTGAGATTCGATCCTCTTCTTTTGTGGACGACTGACTAGGACTTTTGTGATAGGAGGTAGCAAAAAGGTTTCATCAGAGTCGATGAATGACCTATCCATGGTTTCAAGGGTAGGAACATCATGCATCTCAACTGGTTTGATGGAATGCTGATATATCAATTCTTGGTTGCTTTTTTTTGTACCAATGTTGAACAAAATCATATATGTTCAACTTCTTCATTCGAATGACAGCTGCTGCATGAGAGCACGGAATGCCAGTCATTCCCCACTCACCACAAGTGCAACTCATAGTGGCCAAGTCCACAGCGAGATCAACCTTGCCAGTACTAACTCTTGCAATATTCTCTTGTAGCTTGTCCTCGATATTAGGGCCAACTTCTCCCTTCTAAGAGCTAATGGAAGCTTTGGCATCAAACAATTTACTAGCCAACTTGTCTCTATGTTCATTAATCAAGGCAAAGATGGAATGGTGTCTCTCTATGCGAATCCAAGAGTTAAAAGATTCAGCAATATTGCTTGTGATATGATTCCATCGAGGGTGACGGAATTTGGACATAACCCAATGTTCTGGCTCACTAGCTAGCACCCAACTTGCCAATTCTTGCTTAAATAACCTCAGATTCTCAAGAGCAACATCATAATCCTTCTCAATTCGTGCATATGCAATAGCATCCAACAACTTTAATGCATGCTCCTTAGCTTTTTTAACACGTGGAAATAATTTTCTCACCTCATCCCCAAAGTTTTCCTTGATATGCCTATAACAGTATGCGTGGTACTCATGCCCATAAAGTTGTGCAACACTTGCTCGTATGTTATGATGCCTATCGGAAACTATGGTAACCTTAACACTCCCTGTGATCTCCTTAACATTTTTCAACCCTAACCACAGAATTTAAAGGAATTGATGATTGCCCTGTTGCAATGCTAACAGCATACACGTGCACACACTGATCACCAAATGATATCATATCCTTCAAGCTGTCATCATTTATCAAATCTAGTAGCTACGAGTTCTCAAAGGGCAAAACATACATGAGCCGTTTGCTCCCTATTCCAGAGCCAGCTTTTTGTTCAAACTGCTTCACAAACTCATAAAGTGTCATGTTCTCATGTAGCATGACACCCACTGTTCGACCTCCATTATATGATTGTAATCGATTTGAGTCCAACACAATTTCCCTATCTATATGACAATAACAAAAACCTTTTCGATTTTCCATGGCCACCTTCCTACCATGTTAGGAAAAAAAATCATATGAAGATTAACTTAATTAATGACAGAATGAGGAATGGATTATGCCAAAACTGATTACTAATTATAATATCCTCCTGATAAGTTAAAAGCTGATAAAAACATATTGACTAGATTTTGAATAGAATATAGCCTAATTCCTAGCAATGCCTCTCCTCCAGAAAAGCAAGACCAAAGCTAAACTCCTTTCTACTGAAGTATCCCCAACTAAACACCCCAATGTCCCCACTGAACTGAAATTATTTTCCAAATCTTCCAAATGCTATACAAGAATAATGTAGCAGCTATTTATATGCTATACAAGAAAACAAGTATTACATAACATTTGTCATGACCAAATCAATAGAAAACAAAGCAAAGAAAAGAAAAATCCATACAGTCAAAATATGGCTCTACTGTCCAACCCCTCAACTAGACTAGTTGAAAAATTCAACAGAAAGTAATAAGGAGATAACTGAGTAGTAACTGACTGAACTAAGAAGCGTCTCATCAACTCAATTTACATAATAACACTCACCTTTAGCAGACCAACACTTGGGTGGATAAAGATGAGTTAATTATTCTTATGTTTTAGAAAAGGGTAAAATAGGTAAAACACATAAAACTCATTACACCTAGAGGGAAATATGTTTAGGCTTACACTATACCTAGACAAATGATAGTCCATTACACCTTGTGCGTAATGTTAAGTTACCATTACACCTGATGATAATTCCCCCATGAAATTATTAGTTGAGTAGTAGGAGAGGTGAGGAAGTTTGAGAGAGAAACAACCGTTAGCAACAGAGAGAGAAAACGAGTAAGAGGAACGGAAACAGGGCAATTTTCCTAACCTTTAACGGAGTTAGTTAGTTCACCACGAGAATCCTGCATAAAATCTATCCTGACCATTGAAAATAAAATGCTAATGTGTCATGCATCCAAGTATGAATTGGAAATTACTGGAATATATAAGTACCGGACTGGAGCCAGACCCTTAAAGGTGGTTTTTTTTTAGGTAAAAAAGATGGCTAAGCGTTCAAGCTAAAACTCCATTAACATCTTGTTTAAGTAATGACACAATCTC
The DNA here is from genome assembly GCA_001974805.1 of Corchorus capsularis. Taxonomy (NCBI): domain Eukaryota; kingdom Viridiplantae; phylum Streptophyta; class Magnoliopsida; order Malvales; family Malvaceae; genus Corchorus; species Corchorus capsularis. The sequence goes on from AWWV01008432.1 coordinate 12,016, forward strand.
TGCTCATGGATATTCTAAAATGGCGACTCTCAAAGGACGAGTTTGTCCAAAATTTATCAAGAAATTTGCACATTAATTGCTCTCCCAGATTATATGCCATATCTCTCGGATCCCCCTGTAGACAATAAATATTTATTTGGGCTGGTTGGACAATTTAAAATATAGTCCACAACAAAATTAATAGAGGCCCAAATATATATTTTAAATTGGCCCAATGCTATTGGCCCAATACTACCAAAACCCTAGATCTCCCTTTATATAAAGAGAGCCTCAAGTGAAAATTTCAACAGGGAAAAAGTTGTTAGCCTCCAAAGGTTTCACCCTAGAGCAAATTCTCCAAGAAAGAAATAAGTTCTCTTCCGAGTTCTCTAAAGGAGAAACCTAAGTTCTTCATCAAGTTCTTCACTAAGTTTTCACCAAGTTCTTCACCAAGTTTTTCTACAAGTTCTTCATCAAGTTCTTCAACAAGTTCTTCATCAAGTTCTCCACCGATCACAATCCATCACCAAGGAATACGAAGACGTTGGCCATTCCTTCAAGAGTCTTGTCGAGATCAAGTCGTAAGACACTCGATCATTCTATTTCTACCATTTCTACAATTTCCAGAGATCAAATCAGAGGATCATCTTAGAGAATCGAACTCATTTACATTTTTCTCTCAAAGTTGTAATTTGTTACATTATTTTCGGATCTTATTCCTAGAACCGGAATTTGTGTGTACACCCCCCTTCATTAATAAGTGCAACATCATCATTTCCTAAAGTGGCACATTGGTGTATAGCTGGAACACATTGCCTTAAAAATTGACTACTACACTCACATTTGATTCCATGATAGAGCTTAATTTGTGCTTACTTTTATGCTTTTTTGTTATGATTTAGATAAGCTTCTATTATGATTTTCTTGCATTTAGGTCATCTATGTGTTTTTAGGTCTTTAAAATAAAGAAAGAGAAAAGATGCAATTATTTGCGGAAAATGCAGCTATATGGATTGAAGTAAAGAATATTTCTGATCAGAGCCCGATTAGACCATATTAAACCCCAATTGAAGCCCATGATGTTTCGGGCCAAATATTTGAAGCCCATTATGAGTCCAAGTTGCTAAAGCCTAAATCTGGAGCCCAATGTACTTAAAAGCCCATGTGCTCTTATTTGGCAGTCAAGTCACTAAATGCGCAATTTCGGTAAAAAATCATATCTTTTGATTACGAGCTCCAAAAAATACGTGTGAGATATACCGTTGGAAAGCTAACTTTCAGATCTACAACTTTTGTCTAGATCACGATAGATAATTTTGCTGTTAAGAGGGTCAACAATGCTGTCGACTTTGCTGCTACAATCAGTAACTGACTTCATGACGGTTTGTAGTGTTCAAGTTAGTTTTGGGATATTTTTCACTAGATTTTATTTTTTCACAATTGAGTCCTTGAAGGTCTGAATTAATTCCTAAATAGTTTTAGTAAGTTTATTGGAATAAGTTTTGTTGCAAGTTTTTTACTTGGAGAGAAATTCAACGACGGTTGCAAGTAATTTCCATTCTATTGGACTCTACTCAACCTATATGACCTTATGCCTATATAAAAAGGTTTTTCCTGCTAATTTTGTATCAAGGGAGGACGAAATTCTTCACTTCTTCGGCCGATATTTCTCACATTATCTTAGTTTGGGTATTATTTTCCAAAGGAGCTGCCGGCTCTTTTATTCTAATTTTGTTGATACTTTTGTAAGTTTATGGTAGTTGAGCTTTCATTCATTCTTATCATGAGTGAGTGGAGCCCTTTATACTCTTATTTATATGTTTTGGCTATTAATCAATTTTTTTAATATGGGAGGCTTCTGTGCTTTAAATTGCTTATAATTATTCATTGGTTTTGATTTATTGAATTATTTGCCCGAATGATTGGTGTTATCCCATGAATTGCATAATTGATAGGTTTAATTAAAGGAAATCTAATTAGAGAGAAATCTATCAAGTTTTCAAGCTATCCATGTTCTTATTGTTTAGATTTTCATGATTTGATTGATTAATTTGGTACCGTTAATTTTGATAATTGTTAAATATCATGGCTATATTAAGTTTGGTGAATGTATCAGTAATTGAATCTAATAGAAGTGGCAAGTATTAAGTATTTAGCACTACAACAAAACCGGCAAATACAAACGACGTTGTTGTTGTTGTTTTTTACATTCAATGGCACTTAAAAACGCCGACAACTGAACCCTGGCGTTTCCTAAAAACACCAGAACAAACGCCACTAAAATAGGCGTTGGGAAATTTTTTATTTGGAATTTATCAGTAGCTTGAATATTTGATTGAAATTAGTTTGTTTATTATATCGTAGTGAATTTTTCAGTAATTATGGATTGATTCTTGGTATATGTATTGAGTCTAATGCTTTATTCTTTATGTATTTATGAATTTATTATCAATAATAAACTTATATTGAGTAAAAGAGCTATTTTGGGAATTTATCAGTACTAACTTAGTTTACATAAGAGATAGATCTATACAAGTTTCCTAATATCATTAGTGTGGGTAATAGTTGCAGCAAACAATGTAGATAGGTCACATGGAGTAAACCTCACGTTGGATTCTTGAAATTCAACGTCGGTGCCGCTAGAGGGAATTTAGGTCCAGCTGGCATAAGAGGTGTGTTACGTGACGAGAACGGAAAGGTTTGGATTGAATTTTCCAAATCTATCGGCATATCAGAGTCTAATGAAGCTTAATTGTGTGCAGTTAGAGAAGCACTCCTAATTTTTTGTGCCTCGAGGTGGACGGCTACTCACGGTTTAATTGTTCAAAGCGATTCTAGAAATGTTGTGTCATGCATGACAAATGAAGCCAAATGAAGTTCCATGGAGGTTGAGGAAGTGGATGACTCATATTATGCAATTGAGGTTGAACATTTCAAGCTTCAGAATATGCCACATCTTTAGAGAAGAAGCAAAGTGGAAAGCTGATGCTCTAGTAAAGAGGGAGTCAATCGCGTCACAACTTTAGTTAACTCCTTCAACTGATTTGTATATGTTCCCTTGCTTTTGGTTCTGTTTTGTTGCTTTAGACAACTAGCTGGTCTGTTTGTTGCTTTGTTTTGTTAATCTGACTTTGTTTCTAGTAGTCTCTACTCTTGTACCTTTGCACTCTCAGTGGTTGGTTCTTAATAAATTGACTTCGCTTTCCAAAAAAAAAAAGAAAAAAGGAAAGGAAATCTGTAGGACTTCTTTCTTTGTCAAGGATTTGATAATGATTTCTCTTACATGATTTGTTTTTGATAATCCATAGAAATTGATTAATTTTCAATAATAGTGGAAAATAGGAGTATAGTTTTCATTTATTGCTTTCTTTTATTTTATTTTGTTTTCTTTATTTTCTCTTTGCCACTAATATGTTCACGAGTATATTTTATACAAGTGTAGTGCTTTTAATTGATGAACCAAATCTGCAAGTGCGGAGAATCAATTGAAAGTAATAAAATTTTGCAATATTCCTGGAGTCGTACCCACAGAGAACAATTAGTTTCTATTGTAATTAATTCTATCAAGAAAGGAAAATCTAAATTAAAAACCATTAAATTATAAAAGCAGGCAAATAATTAAGGATGTAAAAACAATAATATTTGGAGAACTTAGGGCTTTGGGTCTCACCTAATTGGGAAATTAATAGGAATTGAATTGATACAAAGTTTAAATATGATTACTCTAATTTACCTATGCGCTCCGTCAAGTTTATATAGGAATACCTATTTTATTAGATTAACTATCCCTCGATGAAAACCTAATTAACTATATTCATTAAGAACAAATAATCATCACCTAACAAATTAGCCTAGAATTATGTCTAACCTAGCTGATCGTGTCGTTTATGACCATAAAAATAATCCCCACAAATAACTAACTAGAATAGCTAGGGCAAATAGGGGTCGAATCCCACAGAGAAGGTTTATGTGATGAACAATTAAAAGATAGAAAGATCTTTTCCAAAAATCGATTAGAAAACAGGGGATTGAATAAATCAATTATAAAGAAAACAATTAAACTAAAAACAAAGCAAAGCAAATCTAAATCTAAATCTAAATCTAAAACAGATTATAAAGCAAATTAATAAAGCAGATTAATAAAGCAAACAATAATTAAAAAGCATACTTCTTCACCAGTGGTATCCTTCAATCAAATTAACTATGGATCCTAGATTTAAAAGGTGAATTTCGCATCTTATTCTTGACTGACAACTGATATAGGTTTCCCAACATGTATATTAGATAAGAGGCCGATTAGAGCTGCAGTTATCCCTATTATTCCTTCAATGATCAATTACTTTCTTAGGGCTTAAAGATCACTTGAGAACAAAGCATTAAGAACAGTTAATTTTACACACATGCCTATAAATAGAACCATACGAAGAGAAATTTCTCGCCCTCCGGTAGACAAATACCCATTAAGCAGCGATTAAACAAACCTAATTTGCTACATACAATCAAACTTGAGTGATTAATTCTAAGTATGATCTAGCCATAGATCTTCCTCTTACATCCTTAGTGGCCACATAATTCAGATAAGATTCAGAATCATAAAATTATTCTAGGGTTTTGACTACTATCATCAAGAACTTAACACAAAATTATAAGTATAGAAATCTCACCATAATTAATTGATTGAATTCACCAAAGGATCAGAAGTATTAAGAATTTAGCTACTCATGGATTTAGGAAAATCCATGAGAGGCAAAAGAATACTTACAGGACTGGGAGAGGCGGAATCTCCCCTTTGAAACCCTAGGGACGTCGACTCCCTCTATTGCTAGAGAGGGTGTCGACTTCTCCCCTTCTAAAACTAGAGAAAAACCTAAAAACTAAAGAAAGGTAGAAAAAGAGAATAATCTAAAATTTGTGGATTGTGTAGTTGTGTAGTATGTGATTTGTGATACAGGAGGTGGCTATTTATAGTGGAGAATAAGGGGTAGGACGGTTTAGGCTCTTCTTGGAGTCCAAGTAGGATTAGGTGTCATCCTAGAGTAGTCTCCAAGTCAAAAGAGGACTTCTAGAATTTCCTGGAAATTTCCTGGAATTGGGCAGGAATTTCGACTTCAGTTTCGGGCTTGAAGATGGCAGATATGGGCTTTGCACTTCAAAATAAAGTTGTAGAGCTCGGAGTTAGCTTTCCAACGGCTACTCATGGGCTTGAAACGGACATCTGAGCAGAAAGTTATGGCCTTTCTACGAAAACTGCGCTGAAACCGGGCTAATATCGCAAATCTACGGGATTAATGCGGGATTTGGATATTCTTTTGGATATGGGGCCTACAAATTGGGATTTTAACTCCAATTATAGGTTTATATGGGCTGAGTATATTCCCATATAAATAATCCAAAAATCCTCAACTTCAGGGCTTCATCTGGGCTTGTCTTCAATCCTTAATAAATTAAGCTCCAAATCTTCAATTTTGCTTCTTGAATTAATTCTTCAATTCTTCAAAATATCTTCAATCACGAACTTCGAATCTTCAAATCTTCATTCCAAATGGCTAAATCCATAGTTGAGTAAAAAGTCTCCAAAATAGCTCCAAAAAGAGTGAAAAACAATAAGTTTTCACTTTTCTTGTCTTCAGGACCTAAAAACACAAATACTTACAAAACAGGGTAAAAACACATATAAAAATAGCAAAAAGTATATAAAAATAGCTATAAAAACATGCATAATTTGAGCTCGATCATAATTTCCCCCACACTAAATCTTTGCTAGTCCCTAGCAAACTAGTGCAGACAAACAAAAATTAAGATTTAAGAATGTAAGTTTTGTTCAAATCTTTTGAAAAAC
>AWWV01008434.1:0-21942 GCA_001974805.1 Corchorus capsularis
GACTAAACGTTTTAAGATTTTCTCAAATAGGGATCAAAATACACAATTTCAACAAATTAAAAAACATACTTAATATTTTTTTTACAAATTGGATACAATATAAGTTAATACTAATGTGTGAGGGATATATAAATTAAAAATTACACGATAATTTTATATCATATTACGTTTAATGAATTTATTTTGATTAATAGGGTTTGATTTTTAATTAACATGATAATATCATTTTTTTTTAGCAAATTTAACGTATATGTATGAGAAGCATTGCTTTTCATTTAAAGATTCCCTAATTTGTAAAAATTTGCTAAGTATGTGTTCTAATTTGTTGGAATTATGTAATTTGATCCTTATTTGAGAAAATCTTAAAACGTTTAGTCCTTATTTGAGCATTTAGCCTTGGCAACATGGCTTATTTGGCATTTTATAAGAGTTCAGGGGCTTATTTGGCCGAAATAATAGTTCAGGGGCTTATTTGACGGTTCGGTGTAAGTTCAGGGGCCTTTTTGCCCATTAAGCCGTTAAAAATCAATGGCTTAGGCCTTTAGAGAGCCTTGCATATACAATCTGGTTACAAATTAAATGATTTTTCAAGCTACAATATTGAAATTACAATACAACAAGATGGAATACTAGGCTAATGAGTTGATTGTAAAGACTGATACATTTTGTTGAGTTCCTTGCCAACCTCAATCATTGTTGGCCTCTGTTCTTCATCAGTAGAGAGGCATCTAATGACGAGTGTTTTGAAATCAATCAATTGCTCTTGCTCAATTTCTATATTCGTTGATATAGAATCGACAAAATCACTGCTTAAATCTTTATGCTTATCCCATCTTTTATTATGCTTCTTGCAAAAGTCATAAAATGTCTCCCCAATTAAAAGATCAAATAAAAGCCTTCCGAAACTATAAACATCAACCTTCTCTGATATACGATTACCTTTAAAATATTCAGGTGCACCATACAAATTTATTACCCTTAACCCATCCTCTACATGTGATTCCCCTTGAGGAATAGATATACACCTTCCAAAGTCAACGAGTTTGGGAACATTGTTGTCATCCAATATGACATTATGGGGTGTAATATCTCGATGAATAATAGATCTTGGAAATGCAGTGGGAAGATAGGCAATTGCACTTGCTAAATCCCTTGCAATTTTCAACCTGCATTTCCAAGGTAATCGCGAGAGACATTCCTTGTCCTTGAGGAATTTTGTGCCACCAAATTCATATACTATAATTGGTGATTCGGTTTCCAAGCATGATCCTAAAACCTTTAAAACATTCTTATGACCACTCATTGATGATCCTATGGCAATATCTTTGTAAGCCATGTGACGACAACTATTGGCAATGCCATAGGTCTTCACCGTGTAATACTTCTTTACAATAATTGGACAACCCTTTAGAGACCCTTTGTACATATCAAATGAACCTGCTCTCATAAAAACCTGGCATTCATCAAAATTATTTGTTGCTTTCATAAGTTCTGCTTTAGAGAAATGACGGATAGGATTACATCTACCATTAAAAAAGGCAATAATCTCTTCTAATAAAACCCCTCCATTTTGTATGAAAAATCTCTGACTCTCATGATCACTTTCATCTGAATCACCTCTCTTTGCTTTGAAACATGAAATCATATTCTTGCCTGAAAATGGAACTTAAATTTGTATTAAAAAATAAAATACAGGGCAGTGAGAATAGTATGCAAATTAAAGCTTAAAGAGAATAATTTGGAAAAAAGATTTTTGATGAAATTATAACAGATTGGAGCATTTTCAATTCCTTTTTTTTTTTTTTTTTTCTCTTTGCTACTTCCTCAGTATAAAACCTGTATGTTTCCTTTTTCTATGCGCAGTATAAAGATAATTAAACAAAAGCTAGCTAACAAAAAAATAACATGAAGGGAAAAGAGAAAATCGCACCTGGGGAATTCGAGCACTAAATTAAAATCAGAATTCTGAGAGATGATCTTACAAACTGAACAAGAATAGAGAAAAGAAAACCTTATGCAATTTTAGTTGCCTAGAATTACTAGCAAATAACCATAGAGAGAAGTCTTAAATATTAGGTCAACTATAAATTATATTCACGAGAAAAGTTAGGCACCGGTAAATTACCACCACAAATTAAAAGGTAAGGCAGCAGCTTCCTTGACTTTTTGACTCTTTTAGTCTACACAAGTACACAACAGATTGAAAATTAACTTAATTAAATTTATTAAAAACTCCTTGGTTGTAACCATAGTTACCGGGATCCATCATATCCCCGCGATCCACGTTCCAAATTTGGGCACATTTACGTTCGGTTCACTTCGAGATCCCGATTTGGATTCATAGAATTGACGTTCCGAATTTATGTATATAAATTAAAGAAATTAAGGTTAAAAAGTATAAATTGATACAAATACAATAAAAAACAAGCTCCATGAGTAGTGACAAAGCACCAGGCCCTGATGGATTCAATGCTCATTTCTTCAAAACTACATGGAGTGTGGTGAAGCAAGATGTTATTGAGGCTATACTTCACTTCTTTAGCACATGTGATCTACTTCCTGCTTTCAATTCTACTGCCATTACTCTTGTTCCTAAAGTACCAAATCCAACTTATATTACTGAGTTTAGGCCAATTGCATGCTGCACTATCATCTATAGATGTATTACCAAGATTTTGGCTAACAGAATGCAGTCTTGTTTACCTTTTTTGATTGCTGATAATCAATGTGCATTCATTAAGGGTAGGAAACTAGTTGACAATGTACTCCTAGCCCAAGAAATTGTTTGTGGATATAATAGGAGTAACATCTCTCCAAGATGTGCTCTAAAGATTCATCTTAGGAAAGCATTTGACTCTGTGGATTGGTCTTTTCTTGCTAATATCCTCCAAGCTCATGGTTTCCCAGAGGTCTTCATCAATTGGCTTTCTAATTGCTTTATGACTTCTCATTTTTCTTTATCTCTTAATGGTGGTCTTATTGGCTACTTTGCTGGTGCTCGAGGAGTGAGACAGGGAGATCCCATCTCTCCCTATCTCTTTGTACTTGCTATGAATGTACTGTCCAGGTTACTTGATTTTACAGCCCAGCAAAAGGTCTTCTCTTTTCATCCTAAATGTAAGAAGATTAATCTTACTCACCTATGCTTTGCGGATGATCTACTAATCTTTACCAAAGGAAATGCTGAATCCATTGCTGGTATTAAAAATATTCTTGATTTATTCTATTCTTACTCTGGGTTGAAGTTGAATTGTGAGAAAAGTGAGCTGTTTACAGCAGGAATCTCTGTTGAACATGTCCAAGAACTGCAAACATTGTCTCAATTCAAGATTGGTACTCTTCCAGTTAGATACTTGGGACTTCCTTTGGTTTCTAGATACTTATCAGAGAAAGACTGTGGTGTATTGATTGAGAAGCTTAAGTAAAGGATTTCTAATTGGGCAGTCAAATATCTCATTTTTGCTGGAAGGCTCCAATTAATTCAATCTGTTCTCTTTAGTATTCAAAACTTTTGGTGTCAAAGTTTCATGCTACCTGGAGCTATAATTAAAAAAGTAAATCAACTTTGCTCTTCTTTCTTCTGGAAAGGTACTGGCACTAATGCGAAAGGAGCACGGGTCAGCTGGGATTGGATTAGCCATCCTAAATCTGAAGAGGGCTTGGTCTCAAAAATATGACAGTTTGGAATCAGGCTTGTATCCTTAAGCATCTCTGGAGTATCTTTGTGCAGTCTGGATCTCTTTGGATAGCATGGATTCATGCTTATATACTTAAAGGTAGTAAATAATCATGGAGATTCCTAGTCTTCAAAGATATAGTTGGAATGTGAAAAAGCTACTCAAAACTCAGGGTAAAAGTTGTACATTTCATTCAGAATGGTGACTGGTCTCAATCTACTTATACTTACAGGATTTCTTCGATTTATGATCATTTACGACATCGACAGCCTCATGTCTCATGGCACAGGTTATTGTGGTTTTCTTATAACTATCCTAGGCATTCTCTCATTACTTGGATGGTCATTTTAGATCGTTTGCCTACCAAGGATAAATTGAGCCAATGGAATTTACAATTGGGTTCTATGAATTGTGTTCTTTGTGGACAATATACTGATTGTAGAGATCATATTTTCTTCACTTACGATTACTCAAAGAAGATATGGATGAATGTTCTTGCATCTTGCAGATTACATAGACCTGTTGGTAACTGGCAGTATGAATTTCAATGGGCTCTCTCAAAGCTTAAAGGTAAATCTCTCCTTTCTCTAATCTTGAAACTTGCATGGAATGCTTTCTGCTATGTAGTCTGGAGAGAGAGGAATAGACGTATTTTTCAACAGCAAATGCAAACTGTTGAACAGTCTTTCCAATGTATTGTTGACTCTATCAGAATCAGATTATTTGGTCTTAGAAATGCTGCTAGGGATCCTGTAAATGATTTTCTCTATAAAAGTTGGTGTTTGCAACTTGTTTGGTGATTGTACGTTGCTCTTTGTAGCAACTTCTTTGTACTAATTTTTGTAGCAGGTTTTGTTCCCTATTACCGGATGAATAATACATATTTATCCAAAAAAAAAAAACGATCACCAACCCAAGCAAGTGATAATATAATATAACATGCATGAGTTCTAGATGTTGACTAGATCGAAACTCATTTACATTATCGTTGCGTTTGGTTCGTGGAATGTAGTGGGAAAGTGTGGTAAGTTGGGTAGGGGAATAACTTTCCCATGTTTGATTGGAGGAATCTAATTTTATGTGGGAATGTTATTCCCACCTAAAAGGGTGGGAAAGTTAACTTTCCCAGTAAAGTGTTACTATTTTTACCTATATTTTTCTTTTATACCCTTAAATTTTTTTATTTTTATTTTTTTCACAAAAAAAGTTTAATGTCTTATTACCCATTTAACCTTACTAAATTTTTGTAATGTAAACTTGGGGCAAGGTTGTACTTTGCACACTTGAGAATGTCAAATTCCGATGTTAACCAAACATGATAATTTGATTCCCAACAAACAAGAAATGTACACTTTCCCACTAAAATAACATTCCCAGGAAAGAGCTGGGAATAACATTCCTACATGATATCTAAGATACCACGAACCAAACGCAACCTATATGATATATTTTTACTATTACCTACCAAACATGTAAATATCACCAAACACGTAGGTTTTATTCAAATTTTTTTGAGGGAAGGTTTTATTCAAATTAAAACAAGGTTGAAATTGAAATGGTAACAATACAGTGCATCCAGATCAGGAGAATAATAAAATTCAGTAATATTATACCTTACCCTATCTATTGAGGATTTTGAAATAAAATAAAAGTGATGAAATAATTTTGGCCTTTTGGTACATTTTGGTACCAAAAAACATAAGAGGCGAAAAGCCCAAATATAGACAAAAACATAAACCACAATCCAAATGGAAGTGCAATGAAAGTGCACACTAAACTCAAAGTCGAAAGCCCAATTACAGCGTTAATAGTATACAATCATACTACTAGTAATAAAAAAAAAAAAAGAATTCCGCAAAAATAAAAGATAGAAAAGAGATAATTTGATGCCAAAAAAAAAAAAGAAAAGAGATAATTTGAGGAGAAAGTAATAGTTACTCAAGAGGAGCAACTTTTTAGTCTTTATTTTTATTCAATTTGATTTTCCAAACCGTGAACAATTAATAAACAAATCCTAAAATTAAGAGAAAAAGTAGTGTAATCAAGCTGTAATGTTAAAATAAATTGTATAATGTTGATCCCTTATGGTGTGTATAGGTTGTAGAAGGAAACTTCTTGTGGCTCCTTTTGCCACAAAGCTGATAGGATCATATTGACTAATACCCTTTGATAACAGAAAGCTGGCTTTCTTCTTAGATTTTTTCAATTTGAAGTTGCAGCTAAGTCTCACACATGGAGCAGTTGCAGATTTGCTTCTGTTTAATTTGACACTAGTTTTGGCACCACTAGTGACCACAAAGCAACCTTTTGAGGTATCAGCTTCCAAGGAAACTGAATTCTTCTTTCCATCCAAGCCTGCAACCAAACGGAAAGTTGAGGAACACTTTGAAGTTTCAGAATTTCTTCTAACCACAGTAAGGTTTTTGCCTGGTCCTTGGTGAGCCACTGCCATTCCTGGAAGGTCAAATGGTTCAAGTGCTACTGATTTCCCAATCACATCTTTCACTGAGGAAAACCCTTTGAAATTTGGGTCATCTATGATTAGCCTGAAAGTGGCATTGACTGATCCATTGGTGCCTGGTTGGGGATAATTCAGCATTGAGATCATGGTTTCATGATGATGATGATCATCACCATGTTTTGATAAGGCAAAAGTCGAGTTTCGGATCGCTTGTGAGAAGGAAACTAGAAGGGAATTATAAGTCTGGGGAATTGGAGTTATCCATTCTGAAAGAGATTTAGTACTTGAATATTTCTTAGTTTGGATGTCCCAATCACCATTGCTGTGACCAGCAAGTACATATGGACCAAAAAGTATTGCTTGAACTGAGGCAAAATCAGGTCTGTCATCTGTGTTTCAAAGTGACATATATATCAAGTCATAATCCAGCAAAAAGTTGTTTAAGTTTAAGCTCCTACCAAATTATGTAAGAAGAGATTGTTTGTTACCTTGAATATGCTCCAATCTTAGATTAATTGGTAGTTCAAGGGTCAACTTGTCACCAGCATTCCATTTCTTAGTGACAGAAAGAAAACTACCTGAATTGGGAACATAATTAGATACTTTTGCAACAATTATGCTGCTGCTATCAAAATGGTCCAACCAAAAGATGATGAAAATGTTTAATTAATTAGTTCCAGACCTGGGGGTGGAAGAGGCAAATTTTGAGCATTGAATTCTGCTTTAGCTCCAACTGAGGATGACCAAAATGGGAGGCGTATATTCAAAGTGGCTTCATTTGCAGTCCCCTGTGGAAAATTCATTCAGGATCAGAAAAAAGCATAATAATAAAACTGAATTAGTCTAATCCAAGTCATTTTGAAGCATTGCTTGCAGATGAAGAAATAGATAATACCTTTACAGGGAATGAAAATTCCACCCTGAAAATTGGATCCCATGAAAAAACAGGATGTGCAATCTGGTGAATCTCAGCATTTCCAGATTCCCAAACAAGAGAGCTTGAGATAAACTGAGTGATGTAAAGAGTGGGAATCTTTCCTTCTTCCTCAAAGTAAATGGAATCTCCCAACTTTGAGAAAGTTTCACTAGCTGCACCATCATCATAATCATTGCTATAATATTATATATCAGGAACTGGTGCAGATGAAAAGAAAAAGTAAGAGAAATGGAATTGCAGAGTGACCTGACCTGTTCCATAGCAGCACCAAAAAGCATCAAAAGGTTTACCCCAACCCCAATGGGAAATGGCCTTGGAGACTCCACGACCAAGAGGGAAAAAATAGATATAAACTCCAGGTCCTTTCTGAATACTGAGAATCCCGTTTGTTAAAGCACGTTCATAGTAATCTGCATATGCCATCTCCTTGCTCCATCGAAACAGGTTCCCAGATACCTATTTTGATTCAAATCCCATTTTAAGAATCTGATTCATTATTTATAATCTTAAGTTCTTGAGCAATAGAATCAAATTTAGTATGTGACAGGATTACCTTAAGCATGTTATAAGTTGTACATGTTTCTTCATTTTGTGTCTCTAAGGTTGTTGCCAATCGTTTTGGATCAGACCTGCTCATTAAGTATATGGAAGTGGATTTTACAGGATATAAATTTATTTAATTGAGAAGGCAAACTTTAATTTGGTGAAGTTATAATGATGTTACCAAGCTTCTCTGACCGAAGTTCCTCCTGTCGCATACGAGTGAGAAGAGTTTACAATGTCCATGAAGTAGGTACCAATTGCCTAGGTGGACCAAATTCATAATTCATGTCAACAAATTATATAGTTTGTCAATTTTTCTCAATTTAACCCAAAAGTGTAAGTTTTTAATTGATTTTTTTACCTCATAGAGTGGATCACCGGTTAGTTCATACCGCATTTGAGCTCCAATAACAATCGGAATATGTGTATTGCTATGGTAACCAGATAATTCATCTTCCTACAACAACAACAAAATGAAAAATAATTTAGTTTTCCGAATTATAAAATTCATTATTTAATTGAATTGAGCTCAATCTGAAGCTGGTTAATTAATTAAAGTGCTAGAATTACCTGTAAGGCAAGGGCACCTAGGAAGCATGGCTTATCAAACAGACGACCCAATAGAAAATGCTTTGGATCTCCCTACAAATTATTAATCAACAATGAAATTTAAGTTCGCAAATTTTGACATTAACATTAGAAATGATTAATTAGCTTTATATATAAGTATTAATTTCAATTATACCGACCGTAACATTGTATAATCTATAAAGAAGATCATTCATGCCACCATGCTCTTCAGCAAGCATTAGATGATGCCTTTCAATACTGTGCTTTGATATCACGTTTTGAACTCGTTTGTAGAAGTATTCAACCATCCAAGTCAACATTTTCAATGCCTTTTGATTACCGGCATACTTATATTGATCCAAAAGACCTGCCATTATCTGTTTCATGACTTTGTTATTAGTCATAATAAGCATTATATATAGACAAACTTGAAAAATTATAACCACTAAAATGGTTTTTTTTTTTTTTAAAAAACTCTATATAATATATACTACCTTATGAATGGTATAATATGGAGCCCAACAATCTTTAAGAGCTTCAACACGATCAAATTGCTCAGATGGAAATGCAGAAAGATATCCACTACCCAATTTCTGTTGACATTCATGCAAGGCATTTACAACTTTGGACATTTTGTCTTGGATCCTTTGATCATGAGTGCTTGCCCACAATAGTGCTGTTGCACTCAAATAATGCCCTAAAAACCCATGAAAATATAACATAATTAAAGTTCTAATATATGATCCGGAACAAGTGATCAGATCAGAATTCAAATCCTGACAACCTTAATATAAAACAAAAATGTACTAAAAAAAATGGAAATGGACTAACCTACATAATGGCCGCGGAGTTCTTCCTCAGGCTTTTCCCACCCACCATAAGGCTTCCCTCGCGTGCGGAGGCTGGCAGTTTTCCTAAAGCTCCACACCAACCGATCCACATCAAGCATCAATAAGTAGTCTAAAGTCATTTTCTGTGCCCGACCATGTAACCCTTTGGGATCCAATCTCACATTATGCAATGGCACTTGTTTGAGAAAATGATCTGGCACTTTAAATCTTTCTAGCTTTCGCTTCATCTTGGCCCAATTGAACTCGTCTAAGCTATGAATGTCTGCAGGGTGTTCATGGTGAGGTGCAGCAGCTGCTTTCCTCTTATCCTCTGCAATGTCAGTGTTGAAATTGGTGCACACTTTACAATTAGCTGCACCCCATTGTGAAAAACTTAGGACCAAGATGAAGAATAGGCGCCACATCATTTTTTCTTCCTTATTTGTTCAAAGTGTATAGTTTGCCTCAAAAATGAAACAATTAATTATAAGCATGTCTAGCTAGCTGTTATGTTTATATAGGGAATTACATTATTTCTAGTTAGCGACTATAAGATAAATACTATACTTATCCATTGATATTGATTTCATATCCTATCCATCATAGATTATGCATATCATTTTTTTTATTTTGAAGCACTAATTCCAAGTTCTAAGTTAAGATGTCTAGCTAGGTAATTAGTAATTACTCTTATTAATTTTTTTTTCTATAATATACAGTATATCTTAAATTTATCATATGATAATTTTTTTAGGGAAATCATATGATATATTGGATGAGAGATAAACTGGAATTGATATTATGATTATTATTATAAACTTCAAAATATGTTTGTTATAAAATAATTCCTATCTAATTACAAAAAGGCTTGCAAAAAATTGTCTACATAAATATTCTGATCCGAAATGAACATACATTGCAATAGTACTATTTGTTTTTTATCAGAAAACGAACTAGATACAATAGTATGTTATGTTACTATTCAAATAAAGAAGATTTGTATCATTTTATGTAAAGAAGATAATTACCTATATAGAGAGAGAGAGAAATGGATAATCAACATTTTAAAGTAGGAAAAAAATTAAAGAACACAAGCAAATAGGGCTGTTCATCGGTTGGTGTCGGTTTTTTCGGTTTTTATTTTGGTATATACATAACCGACAACCGACCGAAACCTCAATGAAATCGATAAGTTCAGTTTGTCGGTTTTTGATTGGTTTTCGGTTCAGTTTTCGGTTTTTCGATTTTTTTTTTTGTATTAAAGTTAGATTATTAGTTTAATCATCATATATATTAGTTATAATAAGGTAGATTATTAGTTTATTATAACTAATAAAGTAATAATCATATATATAAAAATAATTATAAACTAAAACTATATTTTATTTCATATATATATATATATAACAATAATAATAATAATTTACTATATATATAAAAAAGGTCGGTTTTTCGGTCGGTGTCGATTCACTAATTAGTGAACCGCCACCGACCCTGAGAAACCATTTGCACCACCGCCTCAAACCGACTGCACCGTTTACACCGCACCGTTTGCACCAATTCAAGTTGGTACGGTCGATTCAATCGGTTCGATCGGTTTTTTGCCAACCCTACAAGCAAATACCTATTGCCCCACTTTGCTTGGGCATTTTTATTAGGGAGAATTCCACTTAGGTGTATTGGATAATGAAATAATCAATGATTGGTGGTATAGGAAATTATGATCAATGTTTGGTGTAATGACCATTATTTGGTGTAATGGTATCAATTTTGAGTGTAATGAAAAATCACTCTAAGTACCAAAAACACCCCTTAATTAAGATTGAGCCAACCAATCTAATTTGCAATTCTCTCCCCCATCTTCTTCCTTTCATTATAGGGCCACCTTCTTGTCCTTTTTTTTTAAAAAAAATAATTCCAGCAACTTTCAGATCGGAATTTTGATAAAATAGCTTGGTTAAAATATATGGAGAATTAACAAAATAAAACTTGCAAAGCATTAATGAGTTCATGAACTTTTTGCACACAAAGATGAAGGAAAGCATCACCGTAAACAAATTTGAAGGATTAAAAAATACAAATCCCAAAATGCACGAGTCGGAAAGCATCAAAAGAAACAAACTAATTAAGGAAATAATAGGGAAAAGGAAATTTGAGGACAACAAGAAAAACCATCCTTGAATATATTACAGTGATTTTTCAGAATTATTTAGACTTCATTTACGAGATTCCTATAGGTGACTTTGTTTAGTGATGAGTTGGCAAGACCGATGGGGCTGCCATAGAATAGTAGTTTAGGGTGGAGAGTGGGTTTGAAGGGTCGACTACGACTGTGTTGATGAAGTGAAGAAGGTCGGCAAGGTTGTAGCTAGAAGGAGAAGAATTTTGATCGGAGTTTGTTATGGGCGGGGATTTGGAGTTTGGATTGGATTAGAGCAATTAATTGATTTTTTTTTTGGGCCAAAAGGGCAATTAATTGATTGGGAAATAGCAAAAAGAATAAAGGGAATTTTTTTTTTTTTAAAAAAAGTGAAATCGACAAGGGGATTCCGTTGGGGTTTTTCCTCTGTTAAATGGAGGGATATTTTTTATTTTATGTAAAAACCACTCATTACACTTAAAAGTGATCATTCTTACCATTACACCATATAATGACAGTTTTTCACCATACCACCATCCATTGATTATTTTACGTTTCAATACACCTAAGAGGAATTTACCCTTTTTATTAAACTAATACAGATTATATGTTTGAGAATTAAATGGCATGAAATAAAAAAGTTTGAGGGCTTTCTAATAAATAAATAAAATTTCAAGGCTAAATCATATAAAATGAAAATGGTTGAGGTAAATAATACAGAGTAAACATATTTGAGTGACTTTTAATAAATATAAATTAATTTTTTTGGCATGGTAATAAATAAACCATTTAGGACTGTTAAAAAAAATATTTGGTCAGGTGTTATTTAAACACTTGGCCACATGGAAATCCAACTCCCTCCTTGGTGGGATTGCTTTTATAAATACTAGTCTTAGCTTTCACGTGCGTTGCACGTGTCCGAACTCGTTTAAATAAAAATTATATTAAAATAATTTAAACACTAAAAATTAAAGAATTAAATTATATATTTATTGTATTATAATTATATTAAGCAAACTTTAAACTAAAAATTAAAGAATTAAATTATATATTTATTGTATTATAATTATATTAAGCAAACTTTAAATTAAATAGTAAATATATATCAAGCTAATTAGAAGTAAAAGAATTTGATTATTGAAATGTAAAATAATTGTATTTGATGTGTTACATTTGTAGGTGGAAATTTTTTTAATCATCATGTTACAAAATTTTTTGAAATTTTGATAACCTTAGGCTTTATTTAATAGGAAAAAACATTTTCTGTTTTTATTTTCTAAGGCTATGTTTGGGAGAACTTTTGGCACGTCCCAAACGTGTCAAAAGCTCTAAAAGCTGGTTTTGGTGGATGCTGCTGTGGGAATGGTTGTCCTACGTGGCAAAAGCTAATAGCAACAAAAGCTAAATTTCCAAAAACTGAAAAATGTAGTGTTTGGAGCTTTTAGAATTTTAATAGTCATGTTTAACCTCTTTTGTCACTACTATTTTATAATATTTTTTTATATGACTACCCTTAATGATAATTTTATATTTGATTTCACCACCACACCAAACATACATTTTTCATCATTAGTTAAGTTCTCAAAGCTGCAATTCGAATCTCACATGTATATTGTATAGTAACTAATCTCCCCATTTCAATCTCCCCCACACTAATCTCACAACTCTACCAAACAGAACCTAAGAATATAAAAAAATCAAGTAGTCACACAACATATGTCAATGAAAATGAATATAATTTTGGAAAATGGAAATGACAATTGAATTGAATTTGAAAATATTTATATTTTTAGTCTGAGATTTTTATTTCAATGTCATTTTCATTTTCTAAAAATATGCTTATTTTCATTGACACATGTTGTATGACTATTTGATTTCATTGATATTTTAGAAAATATTTTCTCCTAAAAAACATAGCCTTACTATGAAATTTTGATATTCCCGCTATATTATTTTGATAACGTCCCTAATCCCTGTGAAACTTTGATACCCACACTATGAAATTTCGATAACCATCCTATTAAATTTTGATTACCACACTATGAAACTTTGATAACCACACTATAAAATAGTGATAACCTCTACATGAAATTAATTTTGCTAACTTCACTATAAAATTTTGATAACCACAATAATTGTGAAAAGGTTGATTTGGTACACTATGAAATTTGGATAACCATACTATGAAATTTTGATAACCTCCCTAGGAATGTTGATAACTTCCCTATAGAATTTTGTTAATCTCACTATGAAATTTTGATAAGCACAACATCAAATTTTGATTACCTTCTATGAAATTTTTGTGACCACATTATGAAATTTGGATAATCATATTATGAAATTTTGATAGTCACACTATGAAATTTTGATAATCTGCAAAGTGATCAACTTCTTCTATAGGCTAGGGAGTAATTTATTATCCTTAGGTTAGGAGACTTATAGTTCAAATCCTATTATTTTTAGGGTATCACAAAATTAATTCAAGAATATAGCAAGAGAGAAGTCAGCAAAAATTGCAAATTTATAATTAATGTTTTTAAAATAATATATTAGATATTTATTATCCTTTAAACATTAGGAGTATTATACTTCAAATCCCTAGTATTGTAGGGTAGTATAAATTCCAATTCAATTCTAGCATAAGCAAAGTCCGGTCAATCTCTAAATTTTATAATTAATTTTTTAAATGAAATTCTATTTTGTAGAATGTAAAATTATCTATATATCTATAAAATTCTATTAATTAATGGAATAATTTATGATTAAAAAAATAATATAATAATTAAAATATTATTTAGTAATGACAATTTAGAAATATGTTTTAAAAAAAAGGGTACAATTGAAAATATATTTTAAAAATAAGGGTACAATTGGAAAACATAAAGTTTCCCCTTATTCGTACTTTTATATATAGTATAGATAAATATAAATAGTTTAGATTAGATTTAGATATTAGATATAGTGTGAAAAAAAAAAGTTTAGATATACATTAATCTTTTCATAATTAGAATAATTTTGCCTTTTTAGGCATGACCGCATGAGTGTAATTTATATGAAAAATAGGTAAAAGGAGGGAAAATAAGTAAATTTCTCACATTAAGGAGGTAACTGCAATTTATTTACCAAGTTAGGATAATTTTCGCTTTTTTTTTTTCCGATTTCTCCAAACAGAAGAAGGACTCGTGCACCATCCGCGCACGTTAGCCGACAGGTATACTTACCAACTACGTATATAATAAAGTAGGCGTAAGAACAGCCTTGACTCATCGTCATCAACAGGCCGGCGCATTTTAGCATAAGAATCGGAATTTTTTTTTCTTTTTTTCCTGGGAATAAAAGAACAATCGCTTCTTCAGAATTGTGATCAAAATCGGAAAAATCCCGTTGATCGATCTCTTCTCCCCACTCTCGATTCTACGAATCCCTTCTCCTTCCGCCAAAATCAATCGGTCAGCTCTCTTTGCCTTAATTTCCAGTCCAATTTTATTTTTATCTAATTTTAGCATCTGATATATATTTTCTTTAATTTCAATTTCTTTTTTTTGATTATATCTGTTTAATGCTTATATTGTCTTTTCAATTTTGTTTAGGTTCATAATAATTTTGTTTAGGTTCATAATAATTTTGTTTAGGTTCATAATAAAGAAATAGGGGAAAGTTTCTTCTTTTTTTTTTAGTTGATGAAAAATAGGATGTTGCATAATTTTTAGATGTGCTGAATACGCTGATTGTTGAATTTTTGTTATGCAACTACTATGATCATGATTTTAATTGATTGCTTTGTATCTGCAAATCCAAGCAAGACTAACACTTTGAAGCAGTTAACAAACAGATAGAACTATGCTATAACTATAGATTATTGACTCTATATTTGCTACCTTGTGTTTTAGAGCAATATGTATGTGGAGAAGAGACCGGGAAACGTAGGCAATACAATGAAACCTCCTTCATTGGTAGACCTTTGTGTTAGGACCGCAATAATTAATGTAAGATACCTTGGTGATGTTGGTGAGACAGATTCAGACCTTCTTGCGCGTATTCTACCGCACTGTACAGTTGATCAGTTAATGCACGTTGAGAAGAGTACCATAGTAAGTTGACTTGCATAGTTTGTGCAACATAGTTTATTTGGCTTTGATTGTGTATTTACTCTTAAATGGATTGATTGATTGTTGTAGGGAAGGGATCTAAGTCCAATAACTGATAATCTGTGGAAGAATTTCTATCAAAAGCAGTTTGGTGTTGAGAGTGTGAATAGTGTGATTAAGAATATGAAAGTCAAAAAAGCTTCATTTGGATGGAGACAATTGTATGAGGTGATCTTTTTAACTTTTTTTATCCTTGCATGCCATCTGCTGATACGATGCCTAAGATGTTTGACTATTGAGAAACCAGCAATTGTTTCTTTACTTTGAGACATGCACTTTGTTATTGACTTACCTATTAAAGTTGGGTGTTTTTTTTTTCTTTTTTAGGCAAAATTGAAGGTTCTTCAGGAGGCTGAGGACAAAACAAGTAATCGGCTTAAGGAACTATACAAGAATGAAAATGCTAGTATGTTCTTTGTTCTTCAAACTTTTAATTGATATATAAGCCACATTTTTGACACATTGCTTGCGCGCTATCTCTTAGACATTTTGTATCACTGGTTTGATTTTCATTTACGGGTAATTATCAGTGCACTGATTCCCGAAGCTTTCTCGCAAGCACACAAGTATTATGAAAAATGCCATCAAGGAAATTTATTAGGCCAAACTTGTCTGAGAAGTGGGCTTTACTTGCATTTCTATGTATTTATATGTGTGTATATGTATATGGATTGGCCTAATATTCCTAAATGAAAATTATTTTAACAATAAGATTATCAGGTTGAACAAGATATTTACATTTGGTATTATGGTAAGTATAGATAAATAACCATTACTCTTCCTATTGGCTTTGGTGTCGTTTGAGTAGCTCTGTAATCTGTACATGTCTTCAATATGGATTGAGAATGAAGATGTGTGAGCTATCTTAGAGAACCTTTGATGTAGATATATAAATGAACTATAATTTGCTGCAAGGGAGATCTTGTGACATCATCTACTTCTACCTGGATTATTGCTCCACCAGTGCCAACTAGAAAAATCATTTGGTTACCTATCTTAATGTTGTCTGTTCTTATTGTAAATTTTTTAAATTCAGCTCTTCTGCTCTGTGCCTGGTCAAATTATGTCTTACTATTATTCAAATTTTATTAGGAAGACAAAGTCGGCAAGTTCAGATTTGCACAAAGGTTCCACCTTCAAGCAAAAGAAGCTTTTATGGTAAAACTCTCTTCATCTAGTTGAATGGTCTCTTACTAAAATACGTGCAATTTTAATCTTAGTGGCTGTTATTTCGTGAACTGTTGGTTTCATTCATAAAATCTTAATGCTTTTTTCTAGGAAATGGACCTGGGTACAACCTTTCCAATTGCAAGAGCAATATAATGAAGAAGGCTAAGCTAGATCTTCTGAAGAGGTAATCCTTTCTTTTTTGATGTGTTTAAAATATTTTCTCCTGCCTCCAAAAGTTAGTAAAATATGGGGTTTATTTTCTTATTTTATGAGGGTACGTTTTTTTGCCTCCGAGAATATGAGTGACAACATTGACTATTTTATTGCATAACACTGTAGCTGCTAGAATCTGGATTTGGAATTCATGAAAATGCCTTTGTGTGACATTGCCATTCTTGACCTTTTCTTTTTCCTTATTTTGGCCCAATTGTTTTTCCCTGTTCTAGGTGATGGTAATTGCCTTAATAAATAAGGCAGAGGTATATGGAAGCCAGTTATATGGTAGTATTTAATCTTAAGACCAAAATAAAAGATTGCTATTTTACAATTAAATACATACAATAATAAGTTCAAATTGTATGATGTTTTAGTATGCTCTATTCCCAGGATGGTTTCGATCAAGATTCACTTGATTACGTTGAATTTTTAGGAAAATAATGTGTTTTTCTTGTGCTTCTATTTTTAAACAGTCAAGAGGTGAAAAATCTTACAGCCTTGAGGAGAAAGGCAGTGCAGGGTCAGTATAGGTAAAATCTTAACCTTCACAATTTAGAATATCATATATCAGAGAGCTATCCATTGATTTGAGTCCAGCACTCATTACATTTGCTTCTTGAAACACAGTGGTACTTCCATGACAAAGTCTAGTGGGTTAAATGGGAAGAATTCTGCTTCAACGTCAAGGCAAACCAAACCTTTTGAAAGGAGATTTTAGAAGAATGCTTCTATACATTCAAGATGTTCTGTCCCAAAGAGGTTCTACTGCCTTCTTTCTTTTTCCTGTTTTCTACATTTCTTCTATTTTTCCCCTGTAATATTTGGAAAGAAATAATAGATTCATTCACCGTGTAATTTGATAAATTCTATTTCTCTTTTCAATGATAATGCAATTATTTTCTTAGATTTGCCATTTCAATATCTTGTCATACAATCACATTCCAAAATAGACTTGTCAATTCATCAAGCCCGATTAGAACTCATTTATGAGGTCAAATTTTATATTGTCTTCCCAAATGCAAAATCAAACAGTTACTATTTGCCTTATAATCTGTAACTTTTGAACTATGCCTAAGACAATTTAAAGGAAATATAACCAAGTGAACAGTCTGCTTAAAGAATTACTCTTGTTGCTTAAAGAATCCAATGAACCACAAGCTGGAAAAGATTTAGTATTGTTTTGTGTTGCTTGAAGTAAATGTACGGTCCTGTTGAGAAAATGCATTGAAAGTTGAAACACAGCATAACAAAAAGCTACTGAAATTTTTTTTGTAAGGAAATGGGTAAACTAAACCTTCCTGGCCGTCTCAATGAACCTAGTTTTTTCTGACTTCTACTAATGAGCTCCCTAACGCAGATGAGCAAAGCTGAAAAAGATGTTTAACAAACAAATTAGTGCATATTGTGGCCTGCGTGAAGATGAAAGTTGATCGCAAGCTGCTGCCAGTGTCTTGAGTAACAGGTTGGTGATTATGAAGCCCCGCTTAGAAGCAGCCTGAAAAAACAGAGTTGCTCTCAGGGTCGAATCGAAAAGGTAAAGACAAGGCAAACTTTGAAATGAAAAATTAATATGAATATGATAACCTATGGTATGGTAAGTGAAGGAGAAAGATTTAGGTTGGAATAAAATTGACCCATTTTTCAAAACCTGGTATCTGCTTGTCAGCAATCAGCATAAAAATGTAAAAGGAAAATTTGAAGAGAAACTGAGAAAGTAATATCATACAATAACATTTTCACATGTTAAAAGTTATGTGAAAACTTACATGAAATCTCTGGAGATCCTCAACACAGAAACTTGACTGCTTCTTGGACTTAGAGATTGCCATAGAAGAGAAAGCAAGTCAATTAATTTGTAGAACTAAATTCTGTCATCTGCCCAAAATAAGTGTAAATGAGAGCTTGACATATCCAAGAAGAAGAGGAAGAAAGTTGAAGAGGACTCTACGAAAGCATCGCGAGTAACAAACTCCTTTACCTTTTTTTACAGTTTTGGTGATCATGACAGTATCTCAGTATCTATATATGACTATACAGTGTCAGAAATGGCTGCTACAATGGTCAACTCCCAGCCTGAACAATTTTGAAGAACTTGGAGAGATATTAATTAAAGGTATTTGTGTTATCTCTCACTTTTCAAACTTGTTTGATGCATTCATCTCTGTTTTTAACCGAGATTTTCTACTTTTTACTTGGCACTTCCATAGTAAGTTTTCAATCTTTAGATTTTGGTTCTTGTCTTAATTAGCAGTGAGAAGCATGGTTGCCAGATCATTTCTTTCTTGATATTCGTGAGTGAATAGGTGAAAGAGACCTGCTAGTTTAGTTACCAAGTTCCCCACTTCTCCCATTCAGTATCAAGGCTTCAAGCCAATGTTGCTGTAAGTCCATCATCTTCTTAATATGTTTTTGATCATGTCTTATGGCAATTTACCCAAGCCTTTGGTCTCTCAATATCAGCTCAATGCTTCCTTTGCATGCTCAAACTCACAATTAAGAAACTTTTCTCAAAGATAGAATTGAGATCAATCAAACGGGGTGATATCATAAGCATGCCTTATATATATTATTGCATTAGTATTTATGTACTTAGACAATGAACCACAAATATAACATTGTGATTTACAGTAAAAGAGTGAGATGATAATGGACAGTAATAATTACTGATAGTATATAAAAGGCGTTCCTGTAGTAACGCCTTTTCTTAGAAAATATAATATATAGGGTATTGAGAATACACATCATGGTAATAATTCCTATGGGTCTTCATGTTTGTTTTCACAATTTATATTACATCCAGAGCAGAACAATATAGGCTGTAATAATCAAGTTTATGCAGTAGGGTAAGAAGCTTGCATTGCAATGCCGCAAAGGCCTTCCTTTGCAGCAACATCTCTCTGCATCCGAATATAACCTTGTTCACCCCAGCTCGTGCCCCAAGAGTTCTTCACCAACCAATACTTAGTCCCGTCAGTATCAACACCATAGCCAACAGCAGCAACACCATGATCTAAGTCAGTGCCACAATCTCCTGTAAATACACCACTTGAGTAGAACTGGAATTGAAACCCGCCGGCATCAATAGCAACAGAAACTGGTTGGTTTGCAACCGCCTTCTGCAAGGCTGATTCACTATTGGCAGGTACATCTTCATGTCCATTTATGCTGGCTGCATGGTTAGCTTCCTTGTTGGTATTGCATTTTCCATCAGTGCCCGTGTAAGGGTAATTGGATTCGGTTGTGAGGCCTTTGTTTTTCTGGATGAAGTCAAAAGCATCATCCATCAAACCACCCTGACAGCCTTGATCCTCCCCTTTGGTGTCACAGTCAACTAGCTCCTGCTCAGACAAGGAAATTAGTTTACCTGTTGATAGTTTTGTGATTCCTTCCATGGCTGCAACAGTCGAAAATGCCCAACAACTTCCTGTTTTTCAATTGTACATCAACAATTAGAACTTGATTAACTAATTAAACCAAAAACCTTTAACATGTTGGGTATTCATTTTTTTATCAAGAAATTGAGCTTACCACATTGGCCTTGGTCCTTAATAGGAGTTACAGCTCCTTTCTTCCTCCAGTCTACGGTAGAAGGCAATGCGGTAACATTTTCATATTTGAAGGTTACAGCAGTGTTGGAACACATATGACCCTTGAACCTATTTCTAGAAGCAGTGAACTCTTCGTTCGTGAGATCAGCAAACTGATTGACACCAAGCTTGTAAGTTTTCTCATTGGCATTGTTGAATGAATCAATGCGAGCCACATTTTCTTTGAAAATCTTGAAACGTTTCTCCCTCTCATTGTTGTCCGTGTAAACTCTTCCATATTGAGCCATCCATTGCTCATGCCTCTCATACATTGCTGCATCTTGAAGAGTGCGTGAAGTGGCTTCACAAACTAAAGCACCCACAATGAAGATTAGAGCTAAACAAATGCATTGATACTGGTTTTTGAATGCCATAGCAGGTAGCTGGGATTTGATGAGTTGAAAAAATGAATAGGCACACTAGTTTCAATGAATTCTTACCCTTTATATAATCAAATTTTTCCTGAAAAATTAATGCAATTGTTTAATTATAGAGTGGCTTACAGAAAACGTCTTTGCAAATATATGTTTACGTGCCATTGAGAATATTCTGATAAAGACCCATTATTTGGATTGCTATATATGGTAGAAATGAATCCATATAAAGGTACTTATTTTGTAGTCAAAAAATGGCCTCATCGTGCCGTTTAATTTCATTCATGTGAAAGGTACCAAATATAAGTTGTAATTAACTATAGAAAACGTTGGTCAATTTACAGCCTTGAGGAGAAAGGCAGTGCAGGGTCAGTATAGGTAAAATCTTAACCTTCACAATTCAGAATATCATGTATCAGAGCTATCCAGATAAAATAGACTTAGAGACAGGACACTGATGAATTTCTCTTAAGGAGAATGAACAGAGCAAACGCTGTAAGAACCAGCAACTCTTCACTTATTCTTTGTAAGAATACAGAAATGAGCAATCCTGCTTTCATGGTCACAGTCTTTACAAGAATAAGATGTACTGCATAAAAGAATCCAAAGAGCAAAGAGATCTAGATACAACAATCAAAGGATAGAAAAGTTTCACAAGCAGCCAGCAAAAATCAATAGTTAACAACAGGAAGACACAAGCTTTCACAGAAGTTTATCTAGATTACAAAATGAATATCCGGAAATTCTACAAAAGTGACCATATCACATCTCTCCTCAAAAGGAACAAAGAAGACCGAAAGAAACACAACAATTTATGTAGGGAAAAAATTATCTTCTCATAGATCAATTGCACGTATAAACCCCACTCTCATATCGATGATTTACCTCATAAAAATCTGTCTTACCCTCGGAAGCAGGCCGCAGACAGACCCCAGACAATGTCGTAGCTCCTTGCATTGAAAATTTTACATAAGCAACAACTTCAAGTTCTTCATCATCCTCATTCGAATCCACAGGCATTCTGGCTCTCAACTTGCCAGGTGTACCCTTTAGTGGAATCTCTGGTACATGCCACTTCAATTCTCTCTCTGATCTGTTCAACACTGCTTTAGGTGAAACCTTTAACAATGTCGGATCCACTGGTAATTTCAAAATAAAGGTTACATCATTCAATGGTGCTAGCAACTCTGGGTTTGAAACATACTGTATCATCACTGAAAGTAAAGTCCCACTATGACGCTTAATCAACCGAACTCTCAAAGGCAGTGGTGTCAACCTCGGTAACAAAC
>AWWV01008436.1:0-34539 GCA_001974805.1 Corchorus capsularis
TATTTATTGGGTGATTATATGATACACCGGCGGTGTAAATTTTGGACTCCACAAGCGGGTTGTGGAGTTGACACATGTCCCATTTTTTAATTATTTAAGTTTTAAATATTTCAATCTAGTCCCTAAGGGACACATGTCACCCTTCAGGACCCGCTTGTAAACTCCACTGACGGTGTATTGTATAATTTGCCTTATTTATTACTATCTTAAAAAAAAAAACAATGTCAAGACTCCTGAGCAGCTCATGCATGCCAACAAAATCCTATAGAGGGTCGGCAGGAGACCCAGCCCATGAAACCAGCTATATTAAGAACTATGGTCACTTAGCCCAAAACCAAATACTTGACTAACAATGGCCTTGGACCCTTTGTTACCAGCAGGCCGAGTAGTGGCCGCCATGGCCCATCGGTGACCCTTTCCAACGTAGCAACAGAGCCAGAGTGCATCTTAATCTACCAACACAGGGTTGGATCAAGTGGTAAGCGGTTTGTTCCAGCTTAAGCAGGTCTCAGGTTCGAGACCTTGCGTACGCAGCAGCCCCTGTTGGGAGACTCTCCCACCATAACCAGGTGCGCGACGCGAGTCGAATCCGGATTAATCAGGGCCAAGCCCTGGCTACCGGATGGGATACCAAAAAAAAAAAAAGGAGTGCATCTTAATCTATACTATATATAAAAGTACGAGTTTTGTAAAACTTTTAAATCGACCATTATATCCTTAGTTTTTCTAATATATTTCATAAATGCCCTTGCTTAAACTATTGTAGTTGTATTCTACTAAAAATTCTATTTTTATTCAATTATTAAATCTAATATCTTTATAATTTCTTTATTTTTACCATTTTACTATTTTTCAATAAAAATTGGCTATATTAAAATTTTTAATATACAGTTTTATTCTACTAAAAACTCTATTTTCATTTAATTAAATTCAATATTGTATAATTATTTTATTTTTACCATTTTAATTTAAAAGGTTACTGTGATTGCCATGTTCTATTTGATAGTTTAATGTATTATCATGATTAAAATTTATTATTTCCCTAACGTGCAATTATTATATTTTAATCTTTCGGATTGATCTGATTCGGGTTGATTCAGGTTCGGGTCATTAAAGATTTGAGGTCAGGTCATGTCGATTTCGGATTGAGTGGATTTTTTGGTCGAATCGATTGGATAAGGTTTGGTTTCAGGCGATCGAGTCGGATACCGTAGTCGAGTGAAATTTCACCAGCTATAATAATAGGTTTCTTTAAGATAAAATTAGTAGTATGCTTAAGATTTTAATTTTAATTTAATTTAAACATATTAGGTCACGTGCAAGGCACGTGAAAGTGGTGACTAGTTATTTTTGAAATAGCTTTCTTAATTATTTCTTAATTGTTGATTACAGCTTTGGCAAATATGTATGCTTTGGTGCAGGGGCGGATCTTGACAAGTGGCATTGGCGGGCCAATTAAAATAAAATCATTTTAGGAGGGGCCAATTTAAGAATTTCAAAATATTTATATAGAAATGTATAAAAATGCATGGGGATAATAGAGCAAATTTATCAATTTGGGGGGGGGGGGGGGGGTAGGGCAAGGCCGTATTTACATCGGGTATAAACACATAAAGTGCTTGACACGAGATACGACACGAATATTAATCGGGTCACGAAATTGAAACACGAACACGAGACATGAAATTAAACATGTACACGAGACCTGTTAACATTTAAGCCGTTTAACAAGTCAATACACGACACGACACGACACGTTTGACACGTTTAATATTTTCAAATATTTCAATCAACTAAAAGATACATAATTAGAACTTAGAGCTAAAAATGTCCAATTTTATAGTATTTAGAAAAATTGTCCACATATATCATTAAGAAAATAAGAAATTAGGTTTTTGACTAATTGAATTGGTATATTTGATTATTAGGTTAGGATTTGAAGTTAGGTCATGTCGTGTTAACAGGTATTCGTGTAATCGTGTTAATTCGGAAACTAAGGCGTGTTATTCATGTTTTAAATGTGTCAATCGTGTCTTTGACACGATTATGACACAAAACACGATTATTCTAATCGTGTCTGATACGCTGCGGACACGAGATATGATAAGCCAAACACGAACATGACTAAACATGTCTCGTGTCGTTTCATTTCGTTTCGTGTCATGTCATGACCTGAATTTCCAGATCTAGATAATTTTAATCAATTAGTTGCACTTCTAGCCTGAAAGGGACTAATCTCGAACACTTAAGGCCCAGAGATACCCCAAGTTAAGCTGCTATGAAGAAGTTGAACATTTCATATTCAGGTAATCAATAAACTTGTTTAAAAGGTACCAAAAACAAGTTGTAATTAACTATAGAAAAAGTTGGTCAATTTAAATAAGTATAATCAATATATAATTTCTTTATTCACCAACAAAGATATTTAATTTCTTCATTTCAAAAATATATTTAATTTCTTAAATCAATAATTATAATTAGATATACTAAAGTTGGTCAAATTAAATCAGTAATCAATATTTTAATTAGCAACGTAAGTAACAATGAATATTTTGCTAGCAACTCAATTAGTATTATGTCATGATACTACAAGTATTATTTTCTTGTTCCTGCGGAAACTAGGCTGTGATTTCTTTGTCGCAGTTTCTATTCCCTCCTCTGCTTGAATCTGCGGTTTGGCTTCTTCTTTTAAGTTCTTGATTCCATTCGATTCCCTGCAAGTAAGTGCAGAAACCCTAGAAAATTCATATTTATTTTCTTTTTCTCTTTTTTGGGTTTTGGCTGTAGTTTTGAAACTTTTTCCTTGTGGTTGTGACTGTTTCTTTAACGTTTCTTACAATTCTTTGATTATTGGTTGAGTAGAATTCTTTTGATCTGATTTTGAGTTTCAGACTTTGGTATATTTTCTTCTTAGAATGGGGAAAAATATGGTGCCGTTGGGGGTTCAATTTCATCCCTCCGATGTTGAACTTGTTGCGTATTATTTGAAGGGAAAAATATTGGGCAATAAGTTTCCGTTTGATACAATTGCTGATCTTGATGTTTACAGGTGCCTCATGGGATTTGCCTGAAAAATATCTTTTGAACACTAAAAGGGCTAAGTTGAATCGTGCTACTAATTATGGGTACTGGAAATCCACTGGATTCTGGAAAAGATAGGCCTGTTATGTACGAAAAGGAAGTTATGGGGATGATAAAAACTCTGGTTTTTCTTAGAGGTAAAGCACCGCATGGGAAGACAGATTGGGTGATGCGTGAGTATAGACTTGAAGACAAAGAATTGGCATAGAGGGGGGTAGTTCAGGATACACATGTTCTTTGTGTTGTCTTCAAGAAAAATGGTATTGGTCTGGGAAATAGTGCCCAATATGGAGCACCATTGAAGAAGAAACATTTGAGTGATAATAAGGATGATAATTAATGGGGGCGCTTCATCTTGCTCAAGTGCAAAAATCAATCCCCTTGAATAAAATGTCACAATATACATATTTATAAAGAATATTAAAGCAAGGTTTGTACCTTCTATTGAAGGGCAGCTTGACACCTCACCTTAGCTAAAGTCCCTCTCCTTCCGACGTTTGGAGCTCTCCCATTGACTGTTCGCGTGGACCCAATGCTCTCTCATTGGTTGGATGTATTGACCCACATGTCTTGGGGTTTAGCTTTGTAGTGGGGTGTGGGACCCGGCTACCTTAGGGTTTAGCTTCATTTTTTGGGTTGGGTTGGGTTGGGTTGAGGACAACTCATTTAATTTTCCCACCAGGTCCCACATGCATTGAGGCAACTCATTCAAATTTCCTTTAGCTTTTTAAGAAAGAGGGATTTCCGCCGGGTCCAACATGCGTAG
Organism: Corchorus capsularis; assembly: GCA_001974805.1. Classification (NCBI taxonomy): domain Eukaryota; kingdom Viridiplantae; phylum Streptophyta; class Magnoliopsida; order Malvales; family Malvaceae; genus Corchorus; species Corchorus capsularis. Next base: position 3,848 of record AWWV01008436.1, read on the forward strand.
GTGGCCCTTACTTGCTAATACCTTATATAATCTATACATTTAGATTTTAATCCCTCATGTTATGGGTTTAATTTGTTTTAATTCCTCATGTTAGAGGAAATTTGCTTTGTGATATATTAACTTTGGAGGAAAATAAAACCAGAATTAGATTAGATGTTAATTTCCTCAACTCACGAACAACAAATGTTGACCCCATCAATGAAAACATTGATAGTATTCTGAGATATATCATGTTACTTCCAGACATCACTACAAGATAAACTTTTTACATAGATATAGTTGATATCTCAAGCCTGATATTGTATATCCCCAAGACCTTCAGGCTTAAAAAATGTATTTTGAAGGTTCCAATTTATACAAGTAATAAGTTCCCTTGCCCAAACTGACATTGATGCTATTTTGCCTTCTCATAGAAAGTTTTAACAACACCATAAATAAGGCAATTGCTTACCTCTTTTTTATGGAATCCTTACTAAATTTTAAGGTATGTATCCTTTGATCCATCAGTTTGCAAATTCTTTTTTAGGAACTGAATAATTATCATGCTAATTGATGATATTCCTTTTTCAGGTTGACCTCCTCAAATACCCTGTTTCTTTGAGAGATTTGACGCCAACTGTCAAGCGATTGATATGCACCTTGAAAGATCTCTTGATACTCTGATATCCGGATAAGCCAAGTCGCTTTGTCATTGAATATATGATGGACCCAAACAAGAAGTAAATAACAAAATTTTTAATTGGATACTACTACATCAAGAATGCTAAAACTATTGGAAATGATCCAAATGTGTTCCAGTGGCTGAGGTTAGATCCTTCTGAAATTCCTCGACCACATGTCATCTTCAAAACGCTTCGAGATCCCTCGGTGATCAATGAAATGTGCAAACGCAGCGTCTTGAACCTCGCCTTCCCAACACTTGCCATGGACATTGACAGCCCTGGTCGTAACCGAGTCTACCTTCACAACTCTCTCTGTCAACACATGCCGTATTAGGAGCACAAAATATGTTGTGTACTTGGTCCATGTAGATCAGATCATCCACGTGCAAGTCAAGATTGATCTCGAGATTAATGCTCCGAATGGCTCATTATCCTACGGTATGATGTGGACACTCGGTAAGACAAATGCTCTCTCTCCTTGCAATGATGTTGCACCTCCATATGACAGGCCAATCAATTTTTGTGCCCTCATCTACAACGCATGAAGAGCAAGCTTTCCAGGCTTCAAAACTCACCGAAAATTGCTAGTCAAGGATGAATATGCAAGAGTAATTATCATTTCAATTTTTGTGCCCTCATCTACAACGCATGAAGAGCAAGCTTTCCAGGCTTCAAAACTCACCGAAAATTGCTAGTCAAGGATGAATATGCAAGAGTAATTATCATTACGGAGACAAGAGATGGCTTGGAGGGAGCACAACGGCTTGTAGTCGACCATGGACATATACTGGTGCTGATTGTTCCGCCCATGTTGGCTTCTGGTGGTGTTTGGGTTCTTGCCAACCCTAGATATCTATCCTTAGAAGAAGTTGAACGCACAAATAATGGTATCAAATTCAACATTATGAAATCTTAGATGCCTCCAATTAGCCACAGACAAGTCTTTGTTTAAGGCACTTATACTTCATTTATTCAACTTTTTTGGCATTGTTGGATGACTTACATGTTCGTTTGTTGCAACTTTCCAGGGTGGAATCTTGGTTTTTTGTCCACATCATCTGCCTTACCGAAGTTACGGAGTTTCTGATCCCTTGATGCAATCTATCGCATTCTTTTTCCCTTCCCTATTTACCTCAAAAAAAAAAAATTTGAACACTTTACTTCTGCTATTATTTCTCTTTTGCTACTACCTAAGACAAATGATTTTTTCGTATTACAATGTGCTATGCATTGTTTTTGGATATTATACTGTGCTATGTATTGTTTGATGGCTTGACTCATATATAATGTGTATAGTTGACTAACAATGAGCTTGAACCTTTATCAAATTCTGATCATTATTCAATTCTCATTCTCATCATTATTCAAATTTGTTAAGCCTTTAGATTCATATAATTTTTTTGACTTTAATATATTCCAAATATGTAAACAGTTAACAACAACGTATAAGTGATCCCGCAACAATGCTTGATTTAGATTCATATAACTTTTTTACTTTGATATATTCCAGATATGTAAACGGTTAACAACAACGTATAAGTGATCCCAAGCAACGCGCGGGGCGGGTAAGACTAGTGCTCTTTAAATACTGACTGGTCTGCATGTGGATAAGTTCTTGAATTATTAGCAACAAACTGTTGCTCATCTTGCTATTTTTTGGCTACCATTGTTTTCCTTAATGTTTAGTTTGACGAATACAAACTTGGGAATTTGTCTTTTTTTTTTTGTTTCTATTTGATTATTGTCTTGTGCTTGATTTTTAAACTGCTTTATGTAGTTTCAGCCCAAAAGTGCCAGCAATTTTATTGTGGACTGACTGATATATTCTTATATCATGTCTTGCTTTTTTGTGAATCTGATTATACTTGTTTGACTGAATGCCTCATACTCCTTTCTAATTAGCTATGGCTTTCTGGAAATGTGCTTTTTGGTTTAAAGACATTTCAGCATTCAATTTCTCTACGTCTTTTATGTAATTTTTTTGATACAAACATAATAACATGTACATGTGATATTAGAGTTGTACATTTGCATTTACTTTGCAAGGAATGATTTTTCAGAATGGGAAAAAAATTCTCTATATGTTTGGCCAATACCATTTGCTCATAAAGGAAAATGGGATTTTTAGCGTTTGTTTTTAATGATTTACAGTCATTTGCCATCATATAAGTTTTAATTCAAAAGTGTCTCTGCTTTGCTATTATATTTCTGAACTTGAATAGCAGATGTTGATTGTCGGAAAGCATCAATTAAACATTACTTTTGCCTTATTGTTCCATATGATGCTTATATACCAAGCAATGCTATGATGCATGTTCTGCTTTTGTGTGGAACCCCACAAAACTACTTGGCTGACATGAGTGTGATTTGATGCAAACAATTATAATTTTCTTTTCAGCAATTAATTTATAAATATGTGTGAGTGAGCAGTTGAGTCTTCCACAGGAGGTAATTTTCATTTTCATCTATAAAATTTATAAATGTTGGACATAAGGCTTAATATCAAATTAGTTTTTGGATGCTCAAAATATTTCAATTCCATATGCACAGTAAACAGGTTTGACTTCATTATGTGTACTCTTTCTGCTGAGTTGCAGATGGATTTAAGCTCTTGTTCAAAAGTCAATGCTAATGGCCAAGTATTCTCATTTATAAATGACGCAGCAGAAAATAAAAATAAACGAATTTTTTGAACAAATCAAGAAAATCCAACAAGAAATCCGCTAAACAGTCTTTCTTGGATAAACGAGAATAAAATTCTCCAAATTCCAAGAACAGGAAATTTTCAATTCATGAATCCAAAATAACTCATAACATGAAATAAACCCCAAAAGTTTGTTTAAATAAAAAAACCTAAAACCCTAACTCCAACTCCTAATAGGAAAAGACTTCAAATCCTAATTAAATTAAAAGATCCTAAACATAAAGAAAATAAATAAAAATAAAATAACAAGATAATTAAAGTGGGCTAAAATTAGAACTCAAGCCCAACTTGCTCCCTGGCATCTTGACCTCCTACGTCAATAAATTGGATTAGAATTCTATTTTACTTCTATTCAAGAACTGCACTCATATTAGTCTTACACATTCTTTTATTCCTTTTTTTTGTTCTTCGTAACGTTCTATTCTATTTTGAAGTTCATAGCCTTGCTCCTTAACCTGGAACAGTTGAAACTCACAGTTATCATTTGCATTTAAACAATCTGAATTCCAGTCGTTGCACCATTCTTAAAATGTTTGAAATGTTTCATAGTCTTACAACTTAGAATGTTTAAGATTGTCATAAGTGTATCACAATTGTAAGACCTCATGCCCATGATTAATCTATACTTACTAGCTATGCATTGTGATAGGAACTCCTTTTTGGGGCAATTGACCTTCCGAGAAGCCACTATTGTGCAATGCATGTTGTGGTGGAGAACTTGAAGGAAACACTTGCAAATACCCCATGATAGACTCTAGACTATCCGCAAGCGCACGGAATCGTCGTAGTGCAACCCAAGTGTCGTACCCACAAAGACAACGGCTTAATTATTACTTTTGTTAATACTAGTCATCGCAAACAAGGAAATAAAATCAAAAGAATTGGTTTGAGTTTGATTAAACACTAAATTAAACTAATCCTACCTAACTGAAATTACTAAATCTAATGTAATTAACACTAGGAATTGGAAATTCACCTAGCCTAAGGGAGAAATAAATTGGTAATCCATGAATTGAGTCAATGGGGTTTCAATGGGATTGCACTAGCCTAACTATGCACTCTGTCGAGCTACACAATCGTGTCTAACCAAAAGCTTAACTATCCGTCGATATCTTAAACTATTGGAAGACCCATTAAGCACAAGCAACTATTACCCATCCAATTAATCATTGATTATGTTTAAGCAACAATCAAATGGTCTATAGCAAAGTTTCATCCGTCGATACCTCACAATACCAACCAATATAAACACCAAGATGGCCAAACAAGAGATTTAATAGACAATAACTAGAGAAATAAATAAAACCCATAAGAAATAGTTCATAAAAAACTCAATCCAAACATCCAAATGTTTTCCCCAAACTAGATTTCAATCCAATCCCTAGCTTGGGTTTTAGCAAGACATGATTATAAAAATAAAAGGAACAAAAACTAAACAACTAAACATAATAAAGAGAGAGGAAAGAAGAAACTCTAATTCTTGAAGTTGAATCTTGAAGAGTGATGAAGACCCAAGTTGATTCTCCTTCTACAAGCTCTTCTTCAAGCTCCATCCATGCTCTAGATCTTTTTTCTCTCACTAAAACTATTTACAAAAGGTGGCCAAAAGACCCCTTTCTCTTACTATCCTATTCTATTTATACTCCACCTAAGAAAAACCCTCAAAATAAAGAGAACCCTCTTCAAAAATGAGATCCACGTTGGTTTTTTTATCCAAAGGATGAAAATGGACGGCTTGGATTAAATCTTGGAGTGCTTTTGGCTTTGCTAGAAACGACTCATATCCAAGTAGAAACCCTGGGGTTTCATATATCCAATCAATGAAATTTTCTTCAAAAGGCAAAAACCTTGGGGTTTCAGGATTGAAACCTTAGGGGTTCCTTATGCTCCATCCTGAAATTTTGTACTTGACTTTTTCCAAATTCCATCTTCAAATCTCTCTTATCTTCCTTGCTTGCTTCCATCATGTTCTCTCTATTTGCTTTTATTTTTTTCCATTTTCTTCCTTTTATACCTATGAAACAATAAATTCAAAGTGTGAGATATATCATGCCAATTTTCACCAAAAATTCAACACAATTTAATTATTTTATACACTTATCACCCCACTTTGATATTTCATCATATTTCTTTGCCATGAAAGGAAAAAATAATGGAGCATAAATAATGGAGTTGAAGGTTTATATTGGAACTATGTTATTTTTGTCCTTTTGATTTTCATCATGTGTGGTAATTAACCATAGCTCCTATTTCCTTTTTTTTTTCTTTCATATGGTCATATGTTTGTATTTCATCTCATCTAATGAACAAGCTATTAACTTTTCTTTTTGTCCTTTTCTCCTTCATGTTAGTTGTTTTAGCAGCTTCCCTTTCAACCTCTTTCTCATAAGAGTGAAGCTCCTAAACCGTTCGTTTGCATGGTGTTTCGATTTTCAGATTTCTTACTGCAAAAGCTCTAGTTGAAAAAGGAGAAGAGAGCATGAACCTAGTTGATATAACCTTAGTACATAGAAGACTTCACTCTTATGACCTCAAGCAACAAGTATATTCCATTTTTTTAATACAACTCTTAAACTGGTGTAGAGGGTTTCAATTGTTGAGAAAACCCTATAGGAAATCACATGCTATTTTGATCTTAGTCCGCATGATTAATATGAATATCTTTAATTAATTTGGAGTTTGAAACCTATGGCAAGTGACATGTTTTCTTCATCTATTTCATATTGTCATTCATATAAATTTCTTTAATTTGTTTTGATAGGAAAATGTGCTGGCTGAATCAAGAATGATGATCCCCAATTGTTGCAAGCGGTTAGAGCATCGTTGGCTAACCTTAAAGCAACTTTGGTATTGTACATTAATTATTATCAGCTCCTTTTACTTATTTGATTATTTCTGATATTTGATTAAGATGTTTGATTGCTGAATTCACTGTTAATGAGCTGTAATGTGATGCTTTTTCATTGTTTGTTTTACAAGAGTGTTTTCCATATGCTAATGACTCGATCAAGTTCATTGGATTTAAAAGTTAGAGATGGAGAAATTATATAGTTTCATTAGTTCCTATTTACTTGCCTTTGCCAACTCAAGAGTGTTGTATTTGGTTGCTTTTGGATTTCCATAACTTGATGATTGGAGATCAATTTACCTGATGAATTACCTACTTAATTTCAGGTTGAGTTGGAGGAAGCAAATGAGAAGGAAGGCCCAGAATTCGAAGATGCTATCAGCACCATAACAGAGGTTGAAAAGTTTATTTCAAACAGACTCAAAACGCTTGACATGGTTATAAATTTGTAGTGTTTCATTTCTAGCGAACAGTCTGGGTATTAGAATAGAGCTAAGTGCCTTTTGAACTTGTTATGTTGCCTGTAATGTTCCAAAGCGAGATGTGCAAATATAATTTGCAAAGCTCATGTCAATGAACTCCTTCTTATCAACTGGATTTTTGCCATTTTGTGGAGAAAGCCTGAGGATCCATTTTTTTATGGCTTAATACTCAAATTAGCCCCTTAACTATCCATTTTGGGACAAATTGGCCCCTTAACTTTTTGGGACAAATTGGCCCCTTAACTTTTAAAAAGGAGGCAAATTAGCCCTTTTTCTGACGGAGCGTTTAACGTCCGGAAGGTGAGGGTGCGTTTGACTTCCGATTCAGGCGATTCTAGCGGTGTTTGAAAGATCTCGACGAGAAGAATATGATGGTCAGGGAGGTGAGAAAACTAAGTAATCGAAAAATTTCAGATCTCGGGTCAAATTTAAAACTTTGACTGGAAAGTGCGGTCTTATTCGAAATCGGAACGGGCTGAATTTCTAATATGTCACTCTCTGAGGGATGTCAAATATAGTCGTTGCGAAGGTGAGAAACGATAATAAAGAAAATAAGCAATGCCGGTCTACTGGGATGGAAACGACCTAAATTTATGATGTCACTCTCTAAGGGATGTCGGTCTTATTCGTCTCATTTTCTTTGTTATTTTTTCTCACCTCCAAAATCAGTAGATCTAGTACCCTTCAAACAGTGACATATCAGAAATTCAGCCCGTTCCAACGACGAAAAAGACCGCACCTTCTAGTCAAATTTTTAAATTTGACTCGATATCTGAAAGTTTTCGATTGTGTTTTTTTTTTCTCACCTCCCTGACCATCCGATTCTTCTTGTCGAGATCTTTCAAATGCCGCCAAAATCGCCTTAATCGGAATTCGGACGCGACCTCACCTTCCGAGCGTCAAACGCTTCGTCAGAAAAGGGCTAATTTGTCTCGTTTTTAAAAGTTAAGCGGTCAATTTGTCCTATAAAAAAGTTGAGGGGTCAATTTGTCCCAAAATGGATAGTTAAGGGGCTAATTTGGGTATTAAGCCATTTTTTTTATTGTATAAAATTTTTTTTGCTACTCATGAACATGATATTGAAATGGACTACACAATGGGAGGTAGCTCTCTTCTTTCCCATAATCCCACCTCGCTCATCCCAGGATTTGAACCCGAAACCTCCCGTAAGAAGTCCCAAGCTTTAACCTCTGGGGTGTCCCCTAAAATGCTTTAGCTCAAACAGCTCAAAATTTCTGGCATTTCAAAAGTCCTATCGTAGCACCCACAATGATCCAAGTTTTGGATAATTTTTGTGACCAATCTGGTTGATATTAGGTTATTTCTGTTATGTTATTATTATATTAAGTTTGTTCTGTTACACTATTCTAATGTTGTATTGATATTTGTTCTAGGCCTATTAGAAAACTGAAAACAAAAATGAAAAGAAGAGCAAATCGTGATTCATTGATTGTAAAAGATGGGTTTATATACACAGAGTATAAGCCTTAACTAATAACCAACTAACTGTCTCAATAATATCTACTTAATCCCTAATTAGTAAAACTACATCGTTTTACATATACTTTGATACACCCCCTTAAACTGGAGTATATATGTTTAATATACCCAGTTTAGAGAAATCATTTACAAAGTTTGAAGAAGACAAGCCTTTTGTAAAACAATCTGCCAACTGATTCTTTGTTGAGACAGGAAGTAGAACTATCAATCCCTTTTGTATTTTCTCTCGAACAATGTGACAATCTATCTCAATATGTTTACTCATTTCATGAAAGGTCGGATTTTGAGCTAGATACATAGTAGACTGGTTGTCACAGAAGATGGGTGTAGTTGGCTTAGCTAGTTGAATTCTGAAATCTGAGAGTAGATAGTTAATCCATTGCACTTCACAAGTTGTGGATGCTAGAGCTCTATACTCAGCTTCTGAAGAGCTGTGGCTGACAGTGTTCTGTTTCTTTGACTTCCAGGAAATTAAGGAAGAACTAAGGAAAATGCAGAACCCTATAATTGATTTCTTTGTGTCTACACATGCACCCCAATCGCTATCACTATAGGCAGTAAGCTTTAGTTCACTATTTGCAGGAAAGAATAACCCTTGTCCTATTGTACCTTTGAGATATCTTAGTACCCTATGAACAGCAGCAAGATGATCTGTAGTAGGCTTGTCCAAAAACTGTGCTAATTGTTGTACAACAAAGCTTATGTCAGGTCTTGTTGTAGTTAAATACTGCAATTTCCCAATGATTTTTCTGTATTGAGTAGAGTCCTCTAATGCAACACCATTTTCCTTTGACAACCTAGTTTCAGGTAAGATTGGTGTAGGAACAGGTTTTGCTTCTAAGAAATCTGTTTCTTTCAAGAGATCCAGGGTGTACTTTTTCTGACACAAATTAATCCCTAACTTGTTACGAGCCACTTCTAAACCAAGGAAAAACTTAACTTCTCCTAGATCCTTTATAGTGAATTCATCATGGAGAAACCTCTTAACTGCAAGAACTTCTTCAATATTGTTACTAGCAATGATGCAATCATCTATTTTCAGATTCCTTGATAAAAAGTGAATGATCAGTTGAAGACTGATGAAAACCATATGATAATAAAGCTGATGTCAATTTCATATTCCATTGCCTACTCGCCTGTTTTAAACCATAAAGTGATTTGATCAATCTACAAACTTTGTTTGGTTCTGCAGAATAACCCTCAGGAAGTCTCATGTATACTTCTTCTTCTAAATCCCCATGTAAAAATGCATTATTTATATCTAATTGTTGTAAATGCTAACCATGAATAGCAGCTAAGGCAAGCAACAATCTAACAGTGGTCATCTTAGCTACTGGACTAAAGGTATCAAGAAAATCAATACCTTCTTGCTGAGTATAGCCTTTTGCTACCAACCTTGCTTTATACCTTTCAATGGTACCATCAGCTTTCCTTTTGATCTTGTATACCCATTTACATCCTATAGCAACTTTTCCTTTAGGCAAATCTACTAGTTCCCATGTATTGTTCTTTTGTAATGCATGTATTTCTTCTGGCATAGCTTTCTGCCAATTGATATCAACAACAACTTCTCTGTAAGATTTTGGCTATGTTTGTTGATCTAATGCAACTGAAAAAACCCTGTGACTGCCATTCAATTGAGAGTAGCTAAACACATTATTCAATAGATGAGGGCTAGTTCTTTTAGTTGGAACAATAGAACACTCATAAATGCTTAGAGAAGGAGGTTTAGTTTTAATCCGAGTACTTCTTCGAAGGGTTTGATGGGAAGAAGTATTGTTTTGAGAAGGCTCACTAGTGTGATGTTCTGTTTGATCAAGTAAGAGAGGCAAAATAGGCTCAAGAGATGGTTGTGAAGAAGTTAAGGTTTGTGTTTCTCAATTCTGGGTTTGTTCATGAACAGGTTCAAGAGCTGGTAGGTTTATGATACTTGATTTTGCAGTATGTTGAACCAAAAATTCTTCATCTTGGAGAGAATCAGAATTTGTAACTCTAGGTAAAACTGTTGTTTTAGTAGAATCTGCAAATTCTAAAAAGCTAGAATCTCTATTCTGCTGAATGTTAGTGGTCAGAGAAAAAGGAAAGACATTCTCATAAAATATTACATCTCTAGAAACAAAAATCTTACGAGAGCTAATATCATAAAGCTTATATCCCTTAACTTCCGGATTAAAACCAATGAAAACAGTCTTAATACTTCTTGAATCAAATTTGTTTTTAACATTAACATGATTTGAAGCATATGCAAGGCATCCAAATACTTTAATATGATCAATTTCAGGTGCAGAAGAATATAAGGCTTCATATGGAGTTATATTGTTAAGAACACTAGTTGGCATTCTGTTGATTAAATAAACAGAATGTATGATACACTCACCCCAAAAAGAAATAGGTAGAGAAGCTTGAAAACGTAATGCTCTTGCAACATTGAGAATGTGCTGATGTTTCCTTTTTATCACACTATTTTGCTGAGGTGTTTTAACACAGGAAGTTTGATGAACTATGCCCTTTTCACTAAAATAATCAGGAACATTAAATTCCTGACCATTATCAGACCTAACACACTTAACATTTACATTAAATTGAGTAGAAACAAAAGTAATAAAATCTTGCAATAAACTTCTAGCTTCAGACTTATGTTTCATAAGAAACACCCAAGTATGCCTAGTATAATCATCCACAATAGTCAAAAAATACATGTGACCTCTAAAAGTAGGAGCATAGTTATCTCCCCAAATATCAACATGAATAAGATCAAAGGCAGAAAGACTTACAGTATTGCTAATAGGAAAAGGCAATCTTTTCATTTTGGACATATGACAAACTTCACAATTATCAATGGAAGATACAGAATGAACTAAAGACTTCAACCTTTCATATGAAAGATGGCCAAGTCTTTTGTGCCAAAGAACAGACTCTTCCTTATTTCTAGAAACTGTATTTACAACAGAAGGTAGCAAATTCTGATTAGTAGTAAAAGCAACAGGTAAAAGCTTTCTGGAATTCAGTTTGTAGAGCCCTTGATTGAGTTCAGCAACCCCAATAATTCTCCATGGCCAAATTCCCTGGATTAAGCAATATTTAGACAAAACAATAGTGCAACAATGTAGATCAAAAGCTAACTTAACAGCAGAAACAAGGTTAAAAGTAAAATGTGGAACATATAACACATCAGTTAAGATTAAAGAGTCACTTAACCTAACTGTGCCTATATGAGTTACAGCAACCTTTGCTTTATTAGGCAAGTGAACAAATACATTATGCACAGGCTTAACAGAATGAAATGCATCCAATGAACATGAAATATGGGCAGTTGCTCCAGTATCTAGGACCCAATTATTAGCATGAATATTTGAACTAACAGAATTAACAATACTTAAAGAAATATGAGCATCAATTTCACAGTTATGAGGAATAGAACCTGAGAAGGATGGAGTCCTAGATGAGCTTGGCATTGTAACAGCATTCATTTGATGATTGTTGCCTGACATGTGCTGAATAACTTGCATGAGCTGCTGATACTGCTCTTGTGTGAATTGATATGCAGGTATTGAAGATGAAAATGTATTGGCTTGAGTTGTAGAAACATGCTCTTGAGGAATGTCTGAAGAAGGCACAACAGTGGCTGACAAAGGATCTTCAACCGAAACAGCATTAGCATATCCTTTCTTTTGAGAACGATTGTTGTAATTGGTTGGATAACCATGCTTTTTGTAGCACTTATCCACTGTATGACCTTCTTTACCACAGAAGGAACACATAGGCCTCTTTCCATTGTTGAAATTCTTCTTAAAAACGGGTTCAGGACCACCCTTTGAAGACACAGAAGACTTAACAGCTAAAGCATTCACATCAACAGATCCAGAAAGATTTAAAACAGAACGGTCTTGTTGAATCACCAGAGAATAGGCTTTATTCAAAGAAGGCAGTGGATCCATCATTAAAATATGAGTCTTAATACTTGAATAAAGATCAGAAAGCCCTTTTATAAAGATCATCACTTGATCATTCTCATGAAATTCTCTAACCTTCTTAGCCAACGAACAAGAACAAACAGGATCATAGGAATAATAGGCCTTAAAATGTTCAATTCATCCCATAAAACCTTGAGCTTGGTAAAGAACTCACGTACAATTAAAGAACCTTGTGTACTGGTGTAAAGCTCAGTGTAAAGATCAAAAATCCTAAAAGAATTTGTCTGAGAAAACTTAGATTTCAAGTCATTCCAAATATCTACTGCAGATTCCAACCAAATAATTGATTGTGCAATAGAAGGAGATACGGAATGAACTAACCAGGAAATAACAAGATTGTTGCATCTCACCCAAGCTTGATAGAGAGGATCATCCCAAACTGGTACCCTTAAAGATCCATCAACAAAATGCAACTTATTTTTAGTAAGCAAGGCCATTTTCATGGCGCGACTCCAAGAGTGATAATTTGGGCCTGTTAAAACAGCAGAGACAAGCACCAAAGTAGGATTTTCGCTGGCATGAATATAGTAAGGACTAGAGGGAAAATCCTCATGTCTTGAAGATCCAGCAACAGAAGATGCCATTAAAGCAAGAATAAAAGGAAAAAAAATTGAAAGAAATGAATAGATCTGAGAAGAAAGAGAACAAGAAACCTGTTTGGTTTCTAAGAAAAAGAAAAGAAAACTGAAAAAATAACTAGAATCGCAGCGGAAAAGAAAAGAAAAGTAAACAGAGATGAAATATTCTCTGATACTATATTAGAAAATTGAAAACAAGAATGAAAAGAAGAGCAAATGGTGATTCATTGATTGTAAAAGATGGGTTTATATACACAGAGTATAAGCCTTAACTAATAACCAACTAACTGTCTCAATAATATCTACTTAATCCCTAATTAGTAAAACTACATCGTTTTACATATACTTTGATAAGGCCCATAAAGAGGAACATAACAAGGATGATCGGAGGAAAAACCAGTAGTTTTTTTAGGTATTTTTGTTTTGTTTTGTTTTTTTTTTTTTAAAGCACGAAGCGACCTTTTATCACAATTTAGGTCCTTCGTTTAGAAGTTCAGTGTCTAGGATGTAAGTAATAAGGAAGAAGTGATTTGAATGGGAGTGGATGAGGTATAAGCATAGTAATGATAAGTTTCTCTTTCCTAATAAAAACATAAGTTTCTAATGTTTGATGTTTGAAGGTGACGGTGGAGCCTCCAAAGTTGATTTTCAAGTAAGTATGAGAAGAAAAGCTATGGTATAAAAAAATGAAAAGCTACAAAGCTCATATTGGAGGGCCCAAAATTATTGAAAGACGTGGTTTTTGGCTTACTTGGCTGGATTGATGATAGTGGTAAATATATGGTCAGAAGTCCAATATTGGCAACTAGCATCAGGTCACAAGATTGAACAATTTACTGTTCTTATCAGCCTAATATAATAATTAATGTCACTTAATCCCTTTCCTATAAGCTTCTTCCTTTGTTAATTAATTTCTCTGCATTATTAAAGTAGTAGTTTTAGTAAAGCCATGAATATGATTCTTTAGAGTGGGGTTAAGTGACAAATCAATGGGTGCATCTCTGTTTTTTTGCCATATATATGAATCACGAGAACGGCTATATATTTCTGTCTGCTAAAACTAGTAATGCACATAAATTTGCCTGTTTCGAATCTCCGAGCGTGGGTTTGTGGTCAAAAGGAAAAGTAAAAAACTCCAATATGAAAACATGAAAGTTCTCTAGTACCAATACCACTGCGCGCTTCCCACTTGTTATCCAAAAAGTTCAAGATTTAGTTTTCTCATAAAGTGACCAAGTAGCAATGTCAATAATGGAAACTTCAGACAACAAGTTTGTTATTTAAGGCCAGAGAAGGAATGAGTTTAACATCCAAATCTTCAAACATGGGTATTCTTGAGATTATTACCTCCATACTTTTGCTCAATGTCTTGTTCCTAATTTCCTTCACTCTAGCAAATTCTAACACTTACATTATCCACATGGACTCATCAGCCATGCCTAAAGCCTTCTCCACTCACCATAGTTGGTATTCGTCCCTTCTTTCTTCTGTATCAGAAACTACTTCTGAAACAGAAGACGACAGCAGCAGCTTAGCTACTTGTAAACATTTGTATACTTACACCAACACTATCAATGGCTTCAGCGCCATTCTCACTTTATCCGAGCTTGAATCCCTCAAGAACTCTTTTGGGTACATTTCACATACAAGGGATGCTTCTCTTAAGCTTCATACAACTCATACTTCACAATTTCTTGGGCTAACCTCAGTTTCTGGTGCATGGACAGCTCCAAACCAGGGTGAAGATGTCATCATTGGTTTACTTGACACTGGAATTTGGCCAGAGAGTGAGAGCTTTAGCGATGAAGGAATGACTAAAGTTCCTCAAAGGTGGAAAGGGATATGTCAATTTAATTCCTTCTTGTGTAACAACAAGCTCATTGGGGCTCGGTTTTACAATAAGGGTTTGATTGCAGATAATCCTGGAGTGAAAATTCCATTCTTAAATTCCCCAAGAGACAGTAATGGACATGGGACTCATACTTCATCAACTGCAGCAGGAAACTATGTAAAGAACGCTTCCTACTTTGGCTATGCCTTAGGCACAGCTAAAGGCATGGCTCCACGGGCTCGAATAGCCATGTACAAAGTAAGCTATAAATATGGAACCTATGCATCAGATGTAATTGCTGCAATGGACCAGGCAATTGCTGATGGAGTGGATATATTGTCTGTATCTTTGGGTTATGATGCGGATGAGCGCCTTTTGGAAGAAGATCCAATAGCAATAGCCGGTTTTAGGGCTATGGAGAAGGGTGTACCAGTGGTAGCCTCAGCTGGAAATGATGGTACCATTTATTACAGACTACTCAATGGAGCACCATGGTTGTTAACTGTTGCTGCTGGCACTTTGGACCGCCAATTTTATGGAGTTTTGACTTTGGGAGATGGAGTTGAGATCAACTTTCAAACCTTGTATCCAGGTAAGTATTCTCTGAACCAAATGCCCCTTGTTTACAATGAGAAATGTGACAATGAAACGGAACTAAGGAAACTGATGAAAAACAAGATCATTGTTTGCAAGGACAATTTTAGTTTAAGCGATCAATATAAAATAGCTGAGTCTGCAAAAGTTTCTGCTGCCGTTTTCATTTTCAATGATTCATCTTGGTCAGAGTTTAGCACTAGGTACTACTCTAGAAGCTCATTTCCAGCAGCATTTTTAAGCATTCAAGATGGTGGTGATACTTTGATAAACTACATAAAAAAGAACAGTGACCCTAGGGGAAGTTTTCAATTTCAGAAAACAACTAAACTTGGTACTAAGCCAGCACCACATGTAGCTGATTATAGCTCTAGAGGGCCATATTTAAGATGCCCCAGTATTCTAAAACCTGACATTATGGCTCCTGGCACCCAAGTGTTAGCTTCATGGTCTCCTATTGGTGAAGTTACTACCATCCGATCGCGTTCTGTGTATAGCAACTTCAACTTTAATTCAGGAACTTCCATGGCTACACCGCATGTGGCAGGCGTGGCAGCACTTATAAAGAAAGCACATCCTGATTGGAGCCCTGCAGCTATTCGTTCCGCCATTATGACCACTGCAAGTGTATTAGACAACACTAATAGCCCTATAAAAGATCCTTCAATGCCTGGGATTCCTGCTGCTAGTCCTCTTGACATGGGCACCGGACATATTAGTCCCATCAAGGCTCTTGATCCCGGACTTGTCTATGATGCAACCACTCAAGACTACATTAAGGTTCCATGTGCAATGAACTACACATCAAGACAAATCCGAATCTTCACCAACTCGAGTTACAGCTGCAAGAGTCGCTCCTTGGATCTCAATTACCCATCTTTCATAGCTTTTTTTCCTGATGATCAAAATAATTCAACTTCCAATCAAACAGTTGTGCATGTGTTTCAAAGGACTGTAACAAATGTTGCCAAGGGAGGGATGGCATATACGGCGAAGGTGACAGGCATGGATGGTATTAAGGTGAAAGTGGAGCCTCAGAAGTTGATATTCAAGCAGATATATGAGAAGCAAAGCTACAAGCTCAGTTTGGAGGGACCAAAATCATTGAAGAAAGATATTATTTTTGGTTATTTGAGTTGGGTGGATGATGGTGGGAAATACTTAGTGAGAAGTCCAATTGTGGCCACTAACATGATGCCGTAGCACCCTTGATTAATCTAGTACTTCACTTGTCTACTGTTTCTTTAGATGCCAAAGTCAGAAACTTCTTTGGCCTATTATGTACTTCTCATGGAATAATTACAATTTGTGTATTCATTCATATACAGCAGCATTTATGTATATGTAGAAGTAATTAAGTTTTTACGCACTAGGATAGGAAACAATTTTTGACTCAAAAGACTTAGTCATTTGAACCATAAATCTATAAACTAAATGCCAAATCATCAGATGCAATTATGTTAAGATTATTTAGGCCTGTAAGAAGTCATGTCAGATTCATGTCAAAACCACAATTTGACTAATGATGGTCATGGTTGCAAGCAGGCCAAGTAGTGGCTGCCATGGCCCATTGGTGACCCTTTGCAACGTAGCAGCAGAGTGCATCCTAAACCTCTCATTCATCCCATTGTCTCATAAATTTGAACATTTTATATCCAGGGAACCACACAAATTTTTACATATGATAATCATGAAAATAAGCAAGTTGGGAAGATCTAGATAATGTAGAAATCGTCATTCACATCAATGATCATTAAACGGAATAGGCCATTCTTTTTATTTTATTATAGTAACAGAAAATCCCATAGAACACACCTAATAATAAAATGTTCAAAAACACAGATTGGAGGTCTCAGTTCAGACAGGCTTTATTAATATTAAGGGAGTATTTTGCAGTCTAATTAAAGCAGCATTTATGTATATATGTAAAAGTAATAAAGTTCTTATGCAGTAGGATAGGAGGCATCCATAGCAATGCCACAAAGTCTTTCCTCTGCCTCAACATCTCTCTGCATCCGAATATAGCCTCGTTCACCCCACTCACTGCCCCATGAATTCTTCACCAACCAAAATTTAGTCCCATGATGATCAACTCCATAACCAACTGCAGTAACTCCATGATCAAGATTAGTGCCACAATCTCCTGTAAATACCCCATGCGAGTAGAATCTGAACTCGAATGCTCCCGAATCAATGGCAACAGAAACTGGTTGGTGTGCAACTGCCTTTTTCAAGGCTGATTCACTGTTGGCGGGCACTTGTTCGTATCCATTAATGCTGGCTGCATGGTCGGCTTCCTTGTGGGGATTGCATGTTCCATTAATTCCTTTGTAAGGGTAATTGGATTCTGTTGTTAGCCCTTTGTTTTGTTTGATGAATTTGAAGGCATCCTCCATTGTACCACCCTCGCAGCCTTGATCCTCACCTTTTGTGTCACAGTCAACCAGTTCTTGCTCAGATAAGGAAATTAGCTTTCCTGTTGTCAGTTTAGTGATTCCTTCCATGGCTGCCACAGCCGAAAATGCCCAACAACATCCTGCATTAATTTTAACATCAAAATCACATCAACAGCTATAATTTAATTAGAACCGAAAACCATATTAATATTATGAAGGAATTTTGGACTTAATTACCACATTGGCCTTGGTCCTTGACAGGAGTTACAGCTCCTTTCTTTCTGCAGTTCACTTTAGAAGGCAATGCTGTAAGATTTTCATATTTGAAAGTCACTGCATTGCTGGAATTGGAATACATATGGTGTCACGTCCCGAATCCGCAGGCTCAAAACATAACAACACCACACACTTACGAGGCGAACCCCATGAGCATGTAAGGCTAACTATCAATCCAAAATAATTAAAATCTAAAATCTTTAAAATTCTTTTAAAACATAATTAATCTTACAATCCCAATAATAAACGTTAAACAATAGCGGAAGCAGTTCAATAATATAAATAAAATTCAAAGTCTAATTAATTCATCCTAGCGCACTCTCCCAAATGCACCCCAATGCTCAATCTTCATCACCTGAAATATATTAACAACATAATAAGCTAAAGAGCCCAGTAAGTAACAAAACCTAACTAGCCAGATCAAGCACTTAAAACCATTTTCTCAAAAATCACAATATTTAGCAAAACAATATTTTATAACCAATTTATCAATCACAATCAACAATAAAAACATTTCAATAGAGTTTTTATCAGGCTGCCACGATACACGATATCACGATACACAATATTTCAACCGATCGGTAATAGATTCCGGAACCACCAACAGTTTAACCCCCTAAGGCACGGGTCCACTATGCAGCCATCAAAGTCCCCAAAAACCAATTTTCACAATCTCAAATCAATTTCACAATACCACAATTCCAAATCAATTTTACCTTTCATGCTTGACCCATTTTACGAAACCATTTCAATAGTTCAAAAACAATAAAACATCAATCATTTTGAAAATAACCAGAAAGGTTCGGAAACTTACCTGATTAGCAAAGCAATCATAGTACAAAATCCACAGCAAGATAAACACAATCACAATCCTAACAATTTATTACTATTCGTTAGAAACGGAAATTATACACAATGATTATGCATGCTCAATCTACCCTTCAACCAATCCTAAACAATATTGGGGGACCGCTGAAAATTCCTTTTCAAAATATTTAGAAAACACACACATGAAATTTTCCACATTTAACTCACTTTTACTATCTAAATAACCATTGAAAATAGATTTCGAAATTTCAAGAGAGTGGAACTCCATTTTAAAAACATAGGAATAATACTGATATTATAATATAATTTTCACCAAAATTTCAGAATCTAACTCTTTAAAATTAAGCCACACTCTTTCAATCATTTTTCCAAAAAGAATAATTTATATAAAATAATTTGTAATCTGAAAAATCATATAAAAATTCCATAAAATCATAAATATTTTTTTGAGCAAATCACCCAAATTTCACTTCAAAAAGACCTATGGGTGAACAAGACTCTCCGATTCAATTTTTGGCCGAGAGTGGGCATCGCAAATTACTGTTCATCTTCTTCATGAACAAATCTGAAAATTCCAGATTCGTCCTCTCGACCAGGCATCTTTGGAGCTTCGATTCTCTCTCCTCAAAACACCTATAGAGGTATGGAAGGTACCAATAGACAGAGCTTACATCATACTACAGTTACCCTATAAGTTTGGTCTCTAAAGATCTCCGGTTTGCCGGATTCCAGCAAGTAAAGTAGGCCCACCGATCACAATTTTCAACTTAGGGTTCTTAACTTAATTTCATCATAACTTTTGATTTACCCAACCAAATTGAGTGATTCCAAGTTCAATGAACTCCTAATGATTAAAGGAATCTATTGATACCAATTTGGTGGCCGGAGGCTCGCCGGTCGGCGGCCGATGACCGGAATTCTCTCTCTTTCAAACCAAAACCCACCCTAATGCATACTTACAAGGTGAAAACATTAAGAAGTTGTTAAAACTAACCTCTTAGCATGAAAATATGATGGAAAATTGATGAAATTAGTCTTCAAAACTCTCTGGCCGTTCTCCCTCTTCTCTCAATTTGTCTAACCCTAGTTTTGAAAAGAAAGTATATATATTATATGACTAACTATGCTAATTACTTAATGGGTTTTTAGCCCATAATTTTAAGATGTATTTGGGCCCAAAATAACATATAGAAAATCTTGGGTCGGGGTCTCACATCCTTCCCCCCTAAAAAGAAGTTTATTCCTCTAAACTTTTACGTTCCATTGGTTTCAAATAGTTCAGGATACTTCTCCTTGATCTCCGATTCCAGTTCCCAGGTAGCCTCTCTCTCCAAGTGGTTACGCCATTGCACTTTCACGTATGAAATGGTCCACCTTCTTAGAACTTGCTCCTTACGATCAACAATCTTAATTGGTTGTTCATCATAAGACAAGTCTTCCCTAAGTGGTAAAGGTGCCAATTCAATCACATGGTTAGGATCAGGTGTGAACTTTCTCAACATCGACACATGGAACACATTATGCACACCGGACAATGATGGAGGCAAAGCTAGCCGATAGGCTACTTCTCCAACTTTCTCCAAAATCTCAAAAGGGCCAATAAATCTAGGGCTTAACTTCCCACGTACTCCAAATCTCATCACTCCCTTGGTTGGTGAAACTTTCAAGAATACATGATCTCCCACATCAAACTCCAATGTCCTTTGTCTATGATCCGCATAACTCTTCTGTCGACTCTGAGCAGTTCGGAGACGTTCTCTGATCAATTGAATCTTGTCAACCGTTTGTTGGACAATTTCTAGACCTAAAAGCTTTATTTCACCTACCTCATCCCAACACACTGGCGATCTACACTTCCTCCCATAGAAAGCTTCATATGGAGCAATCTGGATACTCGCTTGATAACTATTGTTATAAGTAAACTCCACTAAAGGTAAGTGGTCATCCCAAGCACCCTTTATATCAATGGCACATGCCCTCAACATGTCTTCGAGAATCTGGATGGTTCTCTCTGATTGCCCATCAGTTTGGGGATGAAAAGCAGTGCTAAAGTTCAACTTCGTACCTAAGTCCTTATGAAGACTTCCCCAAAATTCAGCCACAAATCTCGAATCACGATCAGAAATAATTGACACCGACACTCCATGCAACCTAATAATCTCTCAAACATACAAAGCAGCTAACTTCTCCAATGAATAACCAACCTTCAAAGCTATGAAGTGAGCAGACTTCGTTAATCTATCAACAATTACCCATACTGACTCATGGCCTCGAGGTGATCTTGGTAACCCAGAAACAAAGTCCATTGTGATGTGCTCCCACTTCCATTCTGGTATTGGAAGCGGCTGTAACTGTCCATCTGGCCTTTGATGCTCCACTTTCACTTGTTGGCATACAATGCATTGTGCTACAAATTCACCAATCTCCCTCTTCATGTTGTTCCACTAGTAAGTCTCCTTCCAATCCCTATACATCTTAGTCCCACCAGGATGCACAGTATATCCAGAATAATGTGCTTCATCCAAAATCACTTTCTTTATTTCTACATCATTAGGAACACATAACCTATCACCAAATCTCAAGGAACCTTCATCATGGATTCTAAAATCAGACGGAGCACCTGTTTCAATATTAGCTCGGACCTTCTGAAGTGCTGAATCAACCAATTGTGCCTCATTAATCCTCTCAATCAACGTAGGTTGAATTCTCAAACTAGCCAACATCCCTTCAGTGCCATGTTTCCTAACTCCAATCTCCATCCTCCTCAAATCATCCAAAATGGACCTTTGAGAAGTAAGAAGAGCTGCAAGATTGCCATGATTCTTCCTACTCAACGCATCAGCCACAACATTTGCCTTTCCCGGATGATAACTTATAGTTAAATCATAGTCCTTCAATAACTCCAACATCTTCGTTGACTCATGTTAATCTCCTTCTGAGTGGAGATGTACTTCAAACTCTTATGATCAGTGAAAATCTCACACTTCTCACCATACAAGTAATGCCTCCAGATTTTGAGAGCAAACACTACCGCTGCGAGTTCCAGGTCATGTTCCGCTCATAAGGTTTAAGCTGCCTTGAAGCATAAGGCACAACTTTCCCATTTTGCATCAAGACACAACCCAAACCTTTCTTCGAAGCATCACTATAAATAGTGAATCATCCACTCCCATCAGGAACAGTTAAAACACTAGCTGAAGTGAGACGCTCCTTCAACTCTTTGAAACTTTTCTCACATTCCTTAGTCCACTCAAACTTAGCACCTCTTCTGGTCAATTTAGTCATCGACATTGTAATGCTAGAAAATCCCTCCACAAACCTCCGATAGTAACCAGCCAACCCAAGGAAGCTTCTAACTTCAGTAGCATTTGTAGGTCGACTCCATTCTACAATTGCCTTCACCTTTTCAGGATCTACTAAGATTCCATCTTTAGACACTACATGTCCAAGAAATGCCACACTACCCAACCAGAACTCACACTTCTTAAACTTAGCATACAACTTCTTTTCTCTGAGAATTTGCAATACTAACCTCAAATGCTCTTCATGCTCCTCCATACTCTTAGAGTACACCAAGATATCATCTATAAAGACCACTACAAACTTATCCAGATAATCCTTAAACACCCTATTCATCAAATCCATGAAAGCAGTTGGTGCATTAGTTAAACCAAATGGCATAACAAGAAACTCGTAATGCCTATACCCGGTTCGAAAAGCTGACTTAGGGACATCCTCCGCCTTAATCTTCTATTGGTGATAGCCAGACCTAAGATCAATCTTAGAGAAAACTTGGGCTCCCTTTAATAGATCGAAAAGGTCATCAATACGCGGTAAAGGATACCAATTACGCACCGTTACCTTATTCAACTCTCGATAGTCAATGCAAAGTCTCATGCTACCATCCTTCTTTTTCACAAACAAAACAAGAGCACCCCTCAGAGAAACACTTGGTCGGATGAAACCCTTATCCAACAACTCTTGCAACTGCTCCTTTAGTTCCTTTAACTCAGTTGGAGCCATTCTATAAAGAGTTTTAGAAATAGGTGTAGTGCCTGGAATTAAATCAATAGAAAACTCCACTTCTCTATCTGGTGGAAGACCAGGTAAGTCCTCCGGAAAGACATCATAAAAGTCTTCTACAATCGATATACTATTCAAACTAGGCAATTCACCATCAAGGTTGTTTTGGACAGAAATAAGAAAATCTAACATCCATTATTCAACAAACGTCTAACTTGCAGCATAGAAACAATTTTAGTAGGAGATTTAGCAGGGCAACCAACAAAACCTAAATTCCTCAAGACCAGAGATGCGAAAGTCTATCCATTTCCTATGTCAATCTAAGACGGCATAATAGCTATCCAACCAATCCATTCCCAATATAACTTCAAATCCATGCATAGCTAAGACAACCGAATCAGTAGGTAAACTCATTTCCGCAATATCACCAATATAAGATAATGTACATCCGAACTCTCTACAACGTTGGCGGTATGAATCCATTCCAATTTCTGTATTCTTAGACGGCGTATTACAACACAATACAAAATTCATAAGCAATTCGATTATCAATCAATATAAACCAATTATCACAATCATAAGTATGCATATGCACTCCTATTCTACCCATTCCTCACTCATCACGAAATTCGACCCTAGTAAGTCGCAACCTAGCTCTGATACCACTAAATTGTCACGCCCCGAACCCGCAGGCTCGAAACATAACAACGCCACACACTCACGAGGCGAACCCCATGAGCATGTAAGGCTAACTATCAATCCAAAATAATTAAAAGTCTAAAATCTTTAAAATTCTTTTAGAACATAATTAATCTTACAATCCCAATAATAAACGTTAAACAATAGCAGAAGCAGTTCAATAATTAAATAAAATTCAAAGTCTAATTAATTCATCCTAGCGCACTCTCCCAATTGCACCCCAATGCTCAATCTTCATCACCTGAAATATATTAACAACATAATGAGCTAAAGAGCTCAGTAAGTAACAAAACCTAACTAGCCAAATCAAGCACTTAAAACCATTTTCTCAAAAATCACAATATTTAGCAAAACAATATTTTATAACCAATTTATCAATCACAATCAACAATAAAAACATTTCAATAGAGTTCTTATCAGGCTGCCACGATACACAATATCACGATAGACAATATTTCAACCGATCGGTAATAGATTCCGGAACCACCAACAGTTTAACCCCCTGAGGCACGGGTCCACTATGCAGCCATCAAAGTCCCCAAAAACCAATTTTCACAATCTCAAATCAATTTCACAATACCACAATTCCAAATCAATTTTATCTTTCATGCTTGACCCATTTTACGAAATCATTTCAATAGTTCAAAAACAATAAAACATCAATCATTTTGAAAATAACCAGAAAGGTTCGGAAACTTACCTGATTAGCAAAGCAATCACAGCACAAAATCCACAGCAAGATAAACACAATCACAATCCTAACAATTTATTACTATTCGTTAGAAACGGAAATTATACACAATGATTATGCATGCTCAATCTACCCTTCAACCAATCCTAAACAATATTGGGGGACCGCTGAAAATTCCTTTTCAAAATATTTAGAAAACACACACATGAAATTTTCCACATTTAACTCACTTTTATTATCTAAATAACCATTGAAAATAGATTTCGAAATTTCAAGAGAGTGGAACTCCATTTTAAAAACATAGGAATAATACTGATATTATAATATAATTTTCACCAAAATTTCAGAATCTAACTCTTTAAAATTAAGCCACACTCTTTCAATCATTTTTCCAAAAAAAATAATTTATATAAAATAATTTGTAATCTGAAAAATCATATAAAAATTCCATAAAATCATAAATATTTTTTTGAGCAAATCACCCAAATTTCACTTCAAAAAGACCTATGGGTGAACAAGACTCTCCGATTCAATTTTTGGCCGAGAGTGGGCATCGCAAATTACTGTTCATCTTCTTCATGAACAAATCTGAAAATTTCAGATTCGTCCTCTCGACCAGGCATCTTTGGAGCTTCGATTCTCTTTTCTCAAAACACCTATAGAGGTATGGAAGGTACCAATAGACAGAGCTTACATCATACTACAGTTACCCTATAAGTTTGGTCTCTAAAGATCTCCGGTTTGCCGGATTCCAGCAAGTAAAGTAGGCCCACCGATCACAATTTTCAACTTAGGGTTCTTAACTTAATTTCATCATAACTTTTGATTTACCCAACCAAATTGAGTGATTCCAAGTTCTATGAACTCCTAATGATTAAAGGAATCTATTGATACCAATTTGGTGGCCGGAGGCTCGCCGGTCGGCGGCCGATGATCGGAATTCTCTCTCTTTCAAACCAAAACCCACCCTAATGCATACTTACAAGGTGAAAACATTAAGAAGTTGTTAAAACTAACCTCTTAGCATGAAAATATGATGGAAAATTGATGAAATTAGTCTTCAAAACTCTCTAGTCGTTCTCCCTCTTCTTCCAATTTGTCTAACCCTAGTTTTGAAAAGAAAGTATATATATTATATATGACTAACTATGCTAATTACTTAATGGGTTTTTAGCCCATAATTTTAAGATTTATTTGGGCCCAAAATAACATATAGAAAATCTTGGATCGGGGTCTCACATGTGGCCCTTGAACCCATTTCTCGAATCAGTGAACTCTTCCTTTGTAAATCTGCAAACTGATTGACACCGAGCTTGTAAGTTTTCTCATTGGCATTGTTGAAAGAATCGATACGAGCCACATTTTTTTTGAAAATGTTGAAGCGTTTCTCCCTCTCATTGTTGTCCTTGTAAACTCTTCCATATTAAGCCATCCATTGCTCATGCCTCTCATGCATTGCTGCATCTTGAAGGGTGCGCGATATGGCTTCACAAGCCAAAGCATCCACCATGAAGATTATTAAGGCCAAACAAATGAATTTATTCTGGTTTTTGAATGCCATAGCGGCTATAGCTAGGATTAATTTGATGAGTTGAAAAAAAAATGATTATGCACAATGATTTTAATTGAATTCTTACCCTTTATATATAATCAAAATTTTGCTGAATAGTGTATTGCTTAATTAATTAGAGTTCCTTGCTGAAAACGTCTTTGCATATGTATGCTTAAGTGCCTTGAGAATATTTCTGATAATGACACATTACTTGGATTGCTATATTATATAGTAGAAATGAATCCATTTAGAGGCACTTATTTTGTAGTTTAAATGGCCTCATTGCGCCTCTTATCATTAGTGTGAATTAAGGTGTTTGTTTATATTTTATTACGGATCAAATTAGCATAATCTCATTTCTCAAGTCCCATACACTGTTTTTTTTCCCCTAGTTTAATGGCTTAATGCCAAAGTGGATCCTAAAATTTTATACGGACTGTCATTTTGCACCCATATTTTTTTATTTTGATCATATCGCACCCTAATATTTTATTTGACGTACATTTTGCAAGTTGCAACCTCTGTGACAGAAAATGGTTACAGCGCCATTACGGTGCTGACGTGGCAAAATTTGCTTATTTTCTGTTATTTTTATACTGACGTGGCATGTCAAGTGGCAATTTTCAGCTAACATGGCATGCCACGTCATCATCATAACGGCATCGTCAGGTACTTAATGAATTTTCGGTAACAGAGGATGTAAAATATGCACAAAATAAAATATTAGGATGCGATATGAATAAAATAAAAAAAGTTGGGTGTAAAGTGACAATCCGTATAAACTTCAGGATGCATTTTGCTATTTAGTAGTTTAATGGATAAAATAGTCTTCGAACTTGTACCGAAAGAATAAAAATGGCTCTCCAACTTTCAATTGTCTTTATTGTCACCCAGATTTTATAATTTTGGATACATTTGACTTTGTAAACAAACATTAACATATTTATTAAATCAAGTGCACATCAAACCAAGATGTCAATGTGAAGTACTCTATATTGACTCTAGGCTTAATTGACGAAATGACACTTAACTTGTACTAAAAAGGACAAAATGACCTCTCGAAGTTGTATCAAAATGATAATGTAGACTCTGATAATGTAGACTCTAAACGTAGATTTGATTTAACGGACATTTTAACGTTCATCTACAAAAGGCCCAAAGATGCCAAAAATTGCAAATTTAAGGTGTCAACTGAGACAATCGAAAGTTTAAGGATCGTTTTATCTTTTTGGTACAAGTTAAAGGATCATTTTACCTATTGAGTCCTTCTCCTTTTAGATAAGGAACCAGACATAATGATAAGAAAGGATTGTGTGTACTTTAAGTTTTAACATATTTTTAGTGAAGATAGACTTCCAAGCAGATATTACATACTACAATAAATCGAAATTCGAATCAAATACAAAAATAAATCAAACAAACTTATCAACATAAAATCAAATCAAATCAAATCCACTTAAGGTAATAAACCACCCACTAAAAGTGGAAATTAAATGACTTTTTGGTAATCCGTTTTCTTAATTATCGTTAATTTGACGCACTGTTCTACACTATTTGGTGGGGGTTTAATTGTCATTTACTCTGTTTTTGATGCTTTCTCTTTGTGACGCATGTATTTTTTTTTTCCGCTCTCTCTCGCCTGTTCATCAGTTTGGTTTCCCCTGTTTTGGTTCCTCTGAAATCCAAGAATTTTGGCTGAAATCTCATCATACTGAAAGAAAAAAAAAAAAAAACATTCCAATTGAACTAGGTTAGTTCAGATATTTTTCCTCACAGGTTCTAGAGGTTTCTCTATTTCTTTTATTTTCTCCATTCCTTTTCCCTTTCTTTATTGTTCTTTGTTTCATTTTTTTGTTACGTTCTTCTTCTCTCATATCTGGGCTCTTCTTCCTCTTCTACTTCCTCTCCTTCTTTCTCTTTCGTAGCTTTTCTGCTTCAACGATTTCTTCATTTCTTTTCCATCTTTTCTAAATTTTTTTTAATAAACTTTTTTTCCTTCTTTTTAATCGGTTAGAAGATTGGAAAGCATTGCTGGAATTTTAGGATTTCATACATTCATTTTTTTTCGGTTTCTTCAATGATCACCATGAACTGCCAAGCCTTCAAATTCAAGGAACCCGTAATTTTTTCCTCTTTGTATGTTTTATGTTTTCTTTTACTTATTAAATTTATGGTTCTGAAAATTTTTTTACAAAATTCTATTAAGGAAGTGGAGCAATTCGAAGTATATCCAAAGGTGAGTTTTCTGATCACTTCTTTTCTATTTTTGCTTTACTCTTCTTTAGTTCTTCAAATCTTTATAAATTTTATTTTATTGTTATGATTAATTGTTCTTTTCTTTGCTAAGAATTGTTCTTTTCTTTTATACAATCTCAGTACTTTCTGAAGCCATTTTATGTTAAGATATGAATTGATAGGGTAAGTGATAGTTAGTTAAAGTACAACTTTTATTTTGAGTTTAATTTTCTCATTTTGCAATCACATGTCAGGATTTGGTTCATTGTTGCAGGAGATGGACCTAAAAGAGTATTTTAGTATCCATGGTTTGAGGGTTAGTTTTTTATTGAGTTTCTCAAATATTTATATAGATTCTATTACCTCATCTTGCAAGTTATTATAGACTAACTTGGATTAGATCATATAGACTCTATTATGAATATCTCCTAAGTTGATAGAGTTTCTAAGTTCATGAAGGGATATTGCCCCAAGAATGTGTGTTAATGGTATAATGATTTTGTGTTCAGTTAAAGCAAATGTAAAGTAACTAAATTTGACAAACCTCATGCAGGTTTGGTTACTTCTTAAGGTTGTTGCTTGCATATGGATTCATTTTCATTTCCTTTTAGTTACCAATGTTTTTCCAACTAATTCTGTAGTCACTTTCCCACTGACATGTCAGATTAACATACAAAGAAACGTATTGATCTATATCAATTCAGGAACTACAACTTCTGAATGAGAAATGTGCAGTATAAAGGAAATTCTCTGACTTGCGGATGGTTCGTTTACACTCTGCCTTTCCAGTTCTTTTCCAATTGTTTAGTTACATTAGTTTGTCATCTTATTGTTTCGAAGAAAATTGCTCACTTGGATTTCTGTTTCAAGTTAGCATTTTTAAAAGCTGCTCATGCTCTCTTTGATTCTGAATTTTATTTCAAAACTGATGATAATAATTATTTGGAGGGATTCGATATGCCTTTGAAGATGCTCCTATACAGCTGTCTTTTCTTGAAGTTGTTGTGTCTTATTTCATTCCCAAACTTCCCATATCCGATGTTCAAGACATGTAAGAATTTCTCATATTCTGATATCCTCATCTAGAAGTATTTGATTTTCTGAAACAGGGCACATTGACATTGCACCAAGTGTTCCTTTAATTTTCTTAGTTTGAACCATTGGAAAACATTTAATCTGAAATAGTCTTCATCTCTGCCAAACTCCGCTTATATCTTAGATCTTTAGTTAACCCACTTACTCTGGTGTGCTTTGATTGTAGGGATTTATAAATATTAGGACATGAAAACTGAGCAATGATTAGCTTCAAATCTCACTAGATGGTCCGTAAGTTAGTCAAATTCAATATTTTAATGTTGATTTTTTTGTGCAAGCTTAGAATCTATTCAAAATCTGATTAGATATGTATATATAGCACTCATATACATATATTCATATATATGGTTTTTGTGTGTGAGTTCGTCTACAAACTTTATTCTATTGCAGAAAATATTAAAACAGCAACAGATGGTACATTCCCACACAAGAAATTGAAAGAGCACAATTATTAATTTCATAAAGTATCATGCATTATAATACTTTGCCTAAGCTGTCATACCATACAGCTAACATCTTAAGGAATTGAGAATTATTATTCCTCTAATGTCTTATTTTAGAGCTGTTTTCTTCTTTTACGGTACCTGTGTATATAGCTCTGTCAAAATTGTAATGAGAAAATTGATGTTCTATTGCAAGGTTAATCATGAAGTGATGAAGGTTCAACTCATGATATTTGGACAACCTACCATTGGTAATGCAGCCTTTTCTTCCGCGGAGTTATCATTGGTTCCATTTGTTACTGCCAAGGTAATTGACTTATCAAAATTCTCCTCAATTTTTGCTTCATTCTGAAAATATAGAACGGTTCATTATAATCCAAAAAGTTGAAATTCCTTACAAAGATTAACGCGAATGTTTCAGACAAATTTTACATATACCATTTCTCGGCTGTATTAGATGGTAGTTGCCAGGCCCTAATATTGCTAGCTCTCATTTGTAATGTCAAGAGTTCTTATTGCTGCCAATCTTACTTAAGTGGAATTACAATCAGATTTATTTTCTTTTAGCCTTACATTTAAGTTGTGTGCTAGATAAGGTTCTGCATATCTGTTTGGAATGGTTCAATTGACTATTTACTTTTATTTGAGCTTAAGTAATCTCAATAAATCTGAAAATTTATTACACATTCATTAGGAGACTTCCAGTCTTCCACTATCTGTTGAATTGTGCATTAAACACTCTATGCTTAAAACTCATTAGAGGAAGCATGAATCTTATTCAAGCCTAAAAATATATCTATGCCTTTGTTTCATTCATGGTCTGAGGTCTCTAATTGTCTAAGTTACCCTCATTTTCTTTAAAGTATTTGTTTTTAAAGAATTCATATGCACTACATCAATGCACAATACTGTAGTATTTGTTTTTATACTCAATCTAAATTACTACTCTTCATGCTTGCTGGATACAACAGGTTGGCCAAGATGTGGTGGCAGAATCGAACAAAGCAATGAAAGGACGAAGCCTTAACATGAGTTTCCAATTTCATGCTAAATAGTTATTAATATTACAGTGATGGAATGATCTATGAAAAATAGCAGTTAACAGACTGAAGCCTCCCCCCCTAATTGTTAAGTTAAACAATGTTTTATATAGATTGTTGAGTTACAAACATTTCATATCTTTGTTACATATTTGATTTGGATTTCTGTAACCTTTTGAGTTGTACACGTAATGTACATAACCTTTTAATTAAACAGGTTCTCATGTTAAATAGAGTATTA